>PTEX01000085.1:1959048-2096053 GCA_003342815.1 Eudromia elegans | reverse complement strand
AGACCCCCGCCCCGCTCCTATTACATCTATACAACCCCTATACATCCTCTCCATGCAACCCTGTCCCCACATGCCCTATAGAACCCGCTGCTCCCAGACCCCACCTATAGACCCACCCTGCTCCCACGCACCCTATACATCCCCTTGCCACAGCTCTGTCCCCACACATCCTATAGACTCCCTATGGCCCCCCCATCCCCATGCCCCCCGTATACCCCCATGCCCTCCTGTGCCCACACCCCCTATATACCTGCTCCCACACACCCCCTATACACCTGCTTCTCACAGCCCTGCCACATGCCCTATAGACCCCCTATGGCCCCCCTGTCCCCATGCCCCCTATATGCTCCTCTCCTTCCCAACCCCTATAGACCTGTAAGCCCCCCTCTCCCCCACACCCCCTATACAGCCCCCGTCCGGCCCTCAAGCCGCCTATACACCTCCTCCCCCTCCCCCCCGCACACCCTATAGATCCCCTATATCCCTCCCCGCCCCATACCCCCAAACGGGGCAGCCCCCCCCCGCCTCCCCTCCCCCTTTAGCCCCGCCCCTCGCCCCGCCCCCTCCCCAACGGTCGCCGCCATCGCACCGTTGGCCGGGGGAGGGAAAGGGGGAAAAAGGGGAGGAAGGGGAAGGGATGAGAGGAAGAAGAGGAGAAAGAGGAAGGGGAAGGGGCTGCCCCGGCAGGGTCCCCATCTCCCCCCATATCCCCAGAGCCTCCCCAGCCGTTCTGCCCCCGGTCAAGAGCACACAGGCCGCGCAGCAGGGGTAAATAGGTGACAAAATGCAAAAGGCTGAGGAGAAGCCTCGTTCTTATGGAAGCTGGAGAAGGGTGGAAGGGCCACGCGCGCCCTGTGCGGACGCCCAAGGTGTTCCCTGAGCTAGGAGGGACGCGGGCAGCGCTGCGGGCAGGGGGCTGACGGAAGCTCCATGATGGAGCTGAGCGGTCCCGAGGGGCCCGGGGCTCCTGCTCTGTCCCCACAGGCAGGACACGCGTCCCAACCTCCTGCTGGCGCCAGCGTGGACCCTCCTGCACGTCTGTGCTGTGGATGGGACGTCTCTCCATGTCCCCTGGGCGTTCAGCGCTTCCGAGGGTTCCCTCTGAGCTAAACCGAACATCCCCTTGAGCCTCCCGGGGCCGGGCATCCTTCTCCAATATCCTTTATGAACCTCCTCCTATGCACACACGTCCTTCTCGCAGGGCCCATGCATCACGGTAGAGACCCTATCCCTTCCCCTCCTTGTCCCGTCCTACCTATCCCATGCCCTACCTGTCCATATCCCATCCCCTACCCATCCATATCCCATCCCCTACCCGTCCATATCCCCTACTTGTCCCCTTCCTTTCCCCAAGAACGGCGTTAGCCAGTTTTGTTTAATCTCTGTGACCAAGACAGATGCCTTATTTATGATGTCTATAAATATTAACATACGCTCAGGCTCTGTCAACCAGTTATGTATTCTCATAAAAAAGTATTAATTCAGCTTGACAAGATCTGTTTTCCATAAGCTGATTTGCTATTAATTCCTCTATTTTAATTAGTCTGCTATTATTCAATTATAACCATAGTGTTACCCACAATCCTGTAATTTCTGGGTCCCGTATCAGATGCTCTGTTGTTGTGCCTAAGACCAATGGTGAAGCTGACAGATCTAGAGCCACGCTGCTCTGCTTGCAGACACGCCAGTGCCTTTCCAGACTTTGGGAACGCTTCCGCTCTTCCCTTACTGAAGAGCAACGATCCGCAATTAGCCTCAGCCTTCAGAGCTCCTGCTTGCAGGGTTGCCCTGGCTTGTTTATCTTAAAAATGCCTCACTTTACTACATGATGTATAGCATGTTTTCGAGCTGCTTGTGTAATTAAAAGTATTTCATTATCATGGAATGCGGATTAAGTAACCGGGCACTCTTCCAATTACAGAATACAGTCAGTTATTGAAATTTCTGCATTATTATAAATAAATCTGCCATTTTGATCTACTAACAAATCAATAGCATTAGGATGTATTTTGTGTTTAGTATGCTCTAAATTTTCCATTTTACTCACTTTAACAGTCCTAAACAATAAACTTTGTGTATCTTTTATTTTTCCTTATCTGTTTCAAGCTCTTAATTTATATTGCTTGCTATCAACTTAGCCTTTGTCCATATCTCTGTAACAGCTTTTACTTTCTCTCTAAAGCAGAATATTGTAGTTATTGGCATATTTGTCTTTTAGTTTGGTTTGTTTTAGTGCCATGGTCATCTTTTTCATTTATGGATTTGCGGCCATCTGTAAAAACGCTCTTTAAAACACTCCTAATTATCAATCACTTTTTTTTTTTCCCCATTTAAAGAGGTGTTTCCAATGGATAAAACTTAAAGCCAGCATCCTTAAAGCATCAAATATGCGTATATCGACACATACCCCTACTTCCAAACAGTTTGGACTCTCTTCAAATGAATGGGTACAATTGCCTTAACATCCCTTTGAATCCCGAAACCCAGTTTTACTCATTTGCCAGCTTCAGAGTAGACTAGGACAGATCTGGGCCATGCATCAGCAGAACTAACCTTATCCAGAAACAGCAAGGAAAAAAAAAAAAAAGAAAGCAAGAACAACAATAAAAAGAAATCCCCAGAAGGCCTGTGAAAACAGGAAACCCCAGGGAAGGTACGAGAAAACAACACTCCCTAGATGCTATTCCCTGTCTCAAGCCCTCGTGGAAGATAAGCTGACAGTGCAGTGGTGAATGCAGAATTAGGGAAGATTAAAGTCTGTCCAGGGCCAAAACTGCGCTTGGCACAGTGTGGTCCCCATTCCTAAGGTGTTCGTACAGAGAGAGCACAGGGTGATATCTAGGTAAGAAATCCATTTTATAATAACCACTCTTTGCTCCTGTAAAGCTTGGTCTGATGCCTGCTTATTTATCCTTTTGGATTCAAAGAAATCAATTGGATCAAAGCCACACGGTTTTTACATTAAAAACGGCTATAAATCACAGAAAGGTCGGATGCTGTGGGACATGCTGAGTCAGAAAGTTGCTGGTGTAAATCACCTCAGAATAAGTCCAGCCACGCCATTTGATAGAAAAAGAGAATCCAGCCCTCATTATTGCTAAAGGTGATTAATTGATTATCAAGCTGTCCAGAATATTCAAATGCTGGTCGCTCCAAAGAAGGGGTAATGTCCACCCCCCAGTTTTAGGTTCCTCAGAAGAACAGGTTTTTTATCCTTCTCTTTCTCTTACCTATTCCTATACCTCACTTAAATTATACCTCACATCATTATACCTCCTATACCTATCTCACTGCACTGCAATCCTGGTATCTGCACCTTAGTCTTGTTGGAGGTGCAAGGTCCTGCCCAAAAAGAGTCTGTCAGATGGGCCAAGAATTATTAGCAAGTGGCCCATGGGTCAGAAGCAGACTTGAAACCCTAGATCATTTCATCACTGAAACTTATCATATAAAGATGGTTTCACTGGGATCTATTCAAGAAAATAATTACAACTCAGTGTAAAATGGACCTAAAGTCTGCAGAAGAAAAAGGTATTTTAATAAGCAAGTCCTTTAAGGGAGGTGAATGTGCACCTGTGTATACAGATTTCATCTGTGGATCAGCACTGACCCCTTATCTTTGCAGCGAAACCTTCGATTCTGCAGGAAAGTGCACCTGGTTTGTAACCACAAACCCATAATTGCAGCCCGGCATCAAAGAGAGCTGGATTTGAGTTATTTGCAAATATTGAATCCGGGTACACTAGTGAGGAAGGAGAATTATTTTCAGGCATTCTCAAGAAGGGAGGGAAGAAAGAAGAAGTGTACTAAAGGGAAAACATGGGCAGAATATTAGAGAACAACGTAGTCAGACTGATTACGAGCCAGTCGAGGAATTGCAGAATTCCCCAAGCCAGACTGGTGCTGAAAATATTGTACTGGTGAAGTTAGCAGGAAACCTGGATAGTTTATCTCTAAAGGTTTATGGTCAAATTTATCTCCAGTGTAATCCCAGTGAGGTTGCACAAGAAAATGTTTCGCCATATGTTTGCAAAATGGCTATGAAAATTATTTGAGCACTTGATGGGGGAAAAAAAAAAAAGAAAAAACCAATTAAGCACTGTCTTGTAGATTTAAAGAGGCGCTAAGCCCGTGCTTAAAGACTATCCTTAATCAGAATGCTTTTCTGAATAGGGGTTTTCACATGAAGAACCTCTGTTGTGGCAACAGACATGGATTATAAACAGGTTTTAAAACTGGAAGATACCTATAAGAATTCAATAATATAGGCAATCTCCAGAAGTTTCTTGCAACTGCAACAAGTTTGTGGTTCTCTAATAATTCCAACTTTACATGCACCGTTCCCCCCCTTGCTAGCCAGGCAGGTCATGCAAGTGCTTGGCTTGGGTCCAGCTAGCAAATTGATTATTAATTTGGAGAACCAGAGATGAAGTCAAAGTTAATCCTTTTTGCGGGATTCCCAAAAGCAATTTTCATTTCCAGCCACAG
The DNA here is from genome assembly GCA_003342815.1 of Eudromia elegans. Classification (NCBI taxonomy): domain Eukaryota; kingdom Metazoa; phylum Chordata; class Aves; order Tinamiformes; family Tinamidae; genus Eudromia; species Eudromia elegans. The sequence goes on along the minus strand of PTEX01000085.1, from coordinate 2,091,565 downwards.
GCTGCCCCAGAGCGCCTTTCAAACACTTTGGCTTTGCAGCATGGCCAGGGACACAAATGTGCAATCGTTATCCTGCAGTGAGTGTGCCGTAGTCATGGTTTCTGCTGGAAATCAGGATTAGATTAAAAAAAGTAGATGGTGTCCTGGGAAAAGTAACATGAAAAGTTATGTACCTTTCTGAAAAAAAAGACAGCTTATTTTTTTTAGATAAAAACTTTTTTTTTTTTTTTTTTTTAATAAATATTCCAATTCAAGGCCAGGCTGAATTCTCATCTGTGGTGGTGAAAATCCATCGAGGCATCACACACATTGAAGAAGTCAGTCTAGGTTTCCTGGAGCAAAACCTTTCCTAGGCAAAATCCTGCATTTCTGTACCTCTGAATTTAAAAGATCGCACCAGTCTGGTAGCATCAGTATAACCCTACCGAGGTTAAGGCAGCAATTTGAGTGAAAACAGAACCTCCAACTCAATACCTGTTTATCCGGAAAACTCTTATTTCAAAGAGATCATGCCTCATCAACCTCTTTTAACTGGTGTGGGAACTGAGACATCAAAAGGAGGCATGAAATGGATGCAGCCGTGTCCAAGCTTTTACGTTATCACTCATTCTATGTGGAAGTGCTCCAGGAGACAAAACCAAGAACTGAATCTTTAAAGCCTACTTTATTTTCTTTCTATAGGAACCTAACTTAAGGGCCATGTAAAGTTTGATGTCGGGTTTGAGAGCATAAGAGCAAATTGCCTCCTGCCACAGTCCTGTAAGCTGCAGGGACAGAAGATGTGATGGTCTCTATCTTAGGTGCCTGGTAACTGCTCCAAATGTGGCCCAAATCCAAATGATTTCAGTGATCTCAGAGGTTCTTCCTCTTCTTGGAAACGAGCCCTAGCAGATGGAGACTATGTGGCCACCGAGGAATAGACCGCAGCATTAAATCTGCGCTCAGCTGCTGAGATCTCTCTGGCTTCAGGTCCTTATGAGCTTTCTTTGGCACTGATGCCCTTTTTCTCACCTCTACCCTGATAGAACAGACCTGGCACTGAACAAAACAATTCTCTACTGGTAGGAAAGAATCGATAATCAGATTAACAACTATTATTAAATTAGCTTTATAAGAAAGGGAAAAAAAAAAGCCTACTATTGATTCAGCTGGTTGGTGTAAGGATAATGAAATCAGAGCAGGGATATTAACTTCTTTTTTTTTTCAAAGGCCCCTAATTCCATGTAGTTTAGGCTGATTTGCTTCAGAATTGACACAAGCCATACAAAGACAGGGGTGATTTAAGAATAAATTAAGGAACTATCAGAGATGAAGGACATTTGGGATTTTCTCCAGATTCTTTTGGTTTTGGGTGGAGGGGAGAAGGAAGAGAAAGCTGTGAAAAGGTTAAAAGCAAGGACTTCTCCCAGCTGCGGATTTGTAATCACGGCTAACTGAATTGCGGCATTTTGCAAGGGACAAGGTTACTTACTCTCTGCAAATTAGCCCTAGAAAAAAAAAATAAAAAAGAAATAGCCCATATGCAGCTTCCAGTCTGAAGCCTTAATTAACATAAACAATGTTAAAAAGCACAAAGAAATACATATTACCATTGAAATAAAGCATATGGCTGGCTAAATACCCGTAAGATTATCTGGAGATAATCTCTTCAGACACCATAAATACAGCTGAGGCTGAGCCATAATGACTCTCATCAGAAGGCCACACCATCCCACCGGAGAGGAAACTTAGCACTTCCAAACGTCAGCAGCCTCTTAGGCTTTAGACTGCGGTTTAAAACCCTGAGCATGTGGCTGGTTCTTAATGAGCCCTTTCTCTCTTTTCACCCCTGCTGCGCAGCTCCGTAACCTGGAACATGGACGTGATCTCTCACAGGTGGAATTTGCAGCGAGGTTTGGTCTGAAGCCCCTGAACAGTCCTTGACGCATGCGTCTTTAAAGCGGAAGACCTCAAACCATGGATTGCGGTGGGACACAAGGAGAAACAGAAAGCACTGCTGGTGTCCTTGGTCTTTAAAAGAGAAGCAAAGATGAAGACCCCCCCTGCAAGGCCTCACAAAATTCCGTATTGCAGAGGAAAACGATCCGACAGCTCCTGCTAATCAGGCTTGGGAAGATATTCTTTCTTGACCCCATTTCTGGTGATTGCTTAATAAATAGCAGATCTGATCTCTTCTACCGTATCACCGTCTTACTTGCACAAAACATCAGGAAATTGGCTTAAAGTACTATGAGGGTTTTTTTTTTTCCATAGTATATTTGAAGTCTTTTTGTCTTGTGGATTTTCCCCTTTAAAAAGATGACATTTTCAGAGTTCTCCACAGAAGTGTGATTATAAACAGGAAAGTCTACAGCTCCCTATAATCCCATGGCTTCATGGCTTTAAGAAAAAGAAAAATCTTGTATTTGGCTACACTGCACGTCCTGGTATCATCAGGTCTGCTCACCTGTCAGTACTGCAGATGACCTTGGACTGCTTTCCATAAAAGATCAATGTTTCATCCCACCGAGGTTTTAGCCTCTGCTCTTAAATTGGCTATTGCTATCCAAAGCTAAAAGTGCCATTTCAGCATTTCTGGGATCACTCAGAAGCCAAAAAAAAAAAAAAAAAAAAAGCCCATATTTTCTGATCTTATTTTGAGAGCAACTTTGCCCCATTAGACCTTTCCTATTACATCAGAGTATCAGAGCAATGGCTTGCTCGGAATCAGGGTCATCTTAGAGGAAAGGTGAAAACAGGAGAAAGTTTCTGCTTTCCAGCTGGCCACAGAAATGCCCAGCTTGCCCTCTCAGCTTTCACACAAGAGCTTTCTAGTTAAAATTTCTGCATTACGATGAGAAGTCTGACTCTGGCGTTAAAGACTTGTGGCTGTTTGTGCAGTGAGTCTCACGGTGGGAAGAATCAGGCTGAATCACAGTCTCTAGCCTTTTATATAAAAAAATTATATGGCTCTGCAGCAGGCATTAACCGGTGTATGATCAAGGCAATCTTCTTTCTCTGCCATCCACAACAGTCATCCCAAGATAATTTCCCGGTTCCTGGAGGTTTTCTTGCTGCACAAGAGCTGATACTCCGCACACCTCAGTAATAACTAACAGCCATGTTGTAAGTATTGAAAACATTTTAAGGAAAATCCTAGGGGGAACTGAGTAACCGAGTGTATTACCATAATACATCATTTACTGTACCTGGACATCATGGCTCCTGCTCATGTTTCATTGGAAAGGAGGCTTGGGAAGAATGGGGAAGGGAAGCAGTAACTGCCTTTACTGAGAGTACCAGATGCCAAAATTAATACTGGACATGGCAGACAGCAGGTAACAGGCTGGAAACACCCCCTTTGGCTGGCCAAGGATGTACAAATACACTCAGTTAAAGGCAATGAGAGCAATACAAACACCTAGTGAGAGATATCTCACATCCTGCTCAGTGTACGGTCTGGCTGCCTTGGAAATGTCAGCATTTATGCCCTGCTCTCAATCTCAGGATTTTCCTTGGTGTCTGCAAGGGAGCCCGAAAGGACTGAGCTCTTTCCCCAGGCCTCACACCAGGGCTTGCGGAGCAGAAGGATATTTAGCTGGGCAATGGACACGACCATCGTCATGTGCCTGTTTGCACCAAGCTCTGGAAATCACAGGGCTTTGCCTCTTCAGACAGCTGCTTGTCCAGCTGGGGATTTTGAATATTGCTTTGACTGAAGGGAAGGAGGAGGATGGAAGTGTGTTATTAGCTGTGAACAAAGAGTCTGCACGTCCTGACTCGGCTACAAATGCCCTGTCCCTTGCAGGCTCTGGTTGCTGCCTGCCCCTCTCTGCAATGACCCTCACAATCTTTCCTCTCTGCCCAGGTTTTCGTGGCACAGCTAGCAATGGAAACACCACAGCCTCTTGTCTACAGATACTCAGTGCTTTGCAATCTGGCCATCAGTGATGCAAGATCCCTGTCCCAGCTTGAAGAGTACAACAAGCCCTACAGCCAGGTCAGGGTGAACGTTGGCTCTTTCACCACAAAAACACTAGCTTCAGGGTACACTGCTTCCCAGAAACCTAAATCGGAAAATTTAAATGGCTGAGCGCAGAGCTAGAGGATAGAGAGACAAAGAAAAATAAATCAGGCAGATGACAGAGGGGCTGGGAAGAGGAGGAGGTAGCAGACGGGTAAAGAAATTAAATCAAGAAGCCAAATTAAGGTGCTGCAGGCAAAGATGAAGATGCTGGATTAAAGATTAACCGTAACCAAGAAGAAGATGCAGCCCTTTAAAGGGGGAAATTACATCAATGTGCTTAGCAAAACCCACACAAATCTCCCAAGACTGAAGTTGTCACAGATGCAACTGGACCATGGCTGCAGATACAACTGGAGCCAGGGTCTTCTGGGTCACTAGTGTTTCCAGCTGAGGAGGAGAAATGAAAAACAGAGCAAAGGCAATCACCTTAAATAAGGGCAAGTCTCTGTTGGCAGAGCCTCAAAGGTAGGGGTTGTCTCTGAGAAGAGCTTCACAGAATCACAGGATGGTTGAGGTTGGAAGGGACCTCTGGAGATCATCTAGTCCAACCTCCCTGCTCCAGCAGTGACACCTAGAGCATGGGGCACAGGGTGGCATCCAGGTGAGTTTGAAGATCTCTGGAGAAGGAGACTCCACCTCCTCTCTGGGCTTGGTGCTGTGTAAACTAATGTTGATGATATCTGGAAATAATTCTGGATCTACAAGCACTGCGTTTCCTATTCTTTCCCAAATAAATCTAACAGCCAGGAGCTGCAGGTGGCCCCTCAAATCCAGCCCTGCTCATCAGTCTCGGTTCTCCTCTCTGTACATCACAGCTACAGTTTAAGATCAGGCTGGAGAAATCAAAAAGCGAGGTAGGATGTACTTGAGGTGGAAGAAGTGCACGTTTTACACGTGTGTCTTTGCCCCTGAAGGCAAGAGAGCTCAGCAGGGTGAAACATCCCTGTCAAACCATGAGCAGGTAGGGCGGACCTCCCTTCAGCTCGGCCCTGGGGCTTTTCCCAGCACCGCACATTGAGTGTTCGCACCGTTTCACATCGCTGCTCTGGGACTGCCAGGAGAAAGGTCATTTACGCTTTGCCACCTACTTCTCACCAACGTAAGTCGCATTTTGCAGCAGGGCATCTCAGAACTCGTTCTTGTGAGAGCAAGAATGGGGCTGGAAGAACTGGAGAGGCTGGTGGGGTTAACATCTTTAAAGCCCCGAAGTGCTTTTTTCTGCTTTTTCAAACTTACTAATAAGGCAGTACAGGGTCATTAATGACTGTATAGAGCACAAATAGAGCAGGTTACTCCCAGCTGCGCTAGCCTGTCTTTTACAATCCAGCCCTGCTCCTTGGTCAGACAGAGCATCGACTTTATTCCTGACCTACTCATCCCATGATGAAAACCTGTGGGAGACCCAAACCTTTTGTGTGGACCTTCTTCAAGCCTACGGTTGTATTTCAGTGAGCTCCGAATCAGGTCCAGAGAGCCATTAGGAGTTCAAAGAGCCGTGTGATAGCAAGAGGCATGCACGCCCTCCTGCACGTGCAGAGGCTGCTCTGCAGAGCGTGAGGTTAAGGCAGCGCAAGTTCAGCTCGCTGCTCTTTTTCTCATCTCTCACCAGGGCATTTCTTTGCTACAAGGGCTCTTTTCTCTCTCCTGGCCTCCTTTTCCCCCGCACTCTAAAAAATGAGGCTGAATGACAGAGCAAAACTGCGTTGAATGGACCCTCGGACGTGGACGTGGAGCATGTCCCTTGCTCCCAACTCGAGTTTTGGAAAGCAGCATGTGCCATTTTCCTGAAGGTCGTTTGGATCCCAGTCCAGGGAAGCTGCACCGCTGCTCTCTGCTCTTTCTCATCGTTATTCTGTGTACACAGCCGCTATAGACGTCCTGCTACATCATGCTAATTGGTTATTGAGGGGGTGGGGGGGTCAAGGAGATGTAAAGCAAAACACTAAACCCACCTGGGCAGCACTGGTGGGATTGCTGACTTAGGTGGGTGTATGAAAGAATGTACTGGAGGATTTGCTTTGGATTTACACTCACAGAAGAGGGAGGAAACCCCTGGGAAATAAAGATAATTTAATGCAGTGAGGGGGCTGGCACACCAGTGGCTAAATTAATGCTAATAAATAAACGCTGATCTTGAGGATTGCACTACCCCCCTCTCATGGAACAACCTGTTCCCGGCTCTCCTGGGTGCTGATCAGATGGTTTCGCACCGGGGGGTCGATGTAAACAGCTCCCCAGTGGGCAAGACCCAGATCAATCAGTGAAGGAGGGCGAGATCCTGCAGTGGGAACATGGCAGCAAGCACAGAGCAGCCTGGATTCATGGAATCCCTCCGGCTCCATGCCATGCTCCTAGGAGCGGGACGTTGTCACAGTTTGGCATGCATGACAGCGGCGTGAAGTTGCAGGGATGCAGAAAGACACAGAGAGCAGAGCTCAGGGTCGTATCTGAACTACAGAGCAGAGGAGCAAGCCCAGTGGGTCTGTTCTACATCATCATCGTGACCGTCCTCAGATCTGCTCCAATGCCTTTTCACCGACAGATCCCATCGGGAGCAAAGCCCTGCCCGCATGGCAAAGGGAGCCCCTAAAACCCAGACCAGGAAAAGGAGCAGGTGCTGAGCGGAGCAGCCCGGATCTGCTTGTGCTTTTCTCAGGAAAGCAGGTCACAGGGGAGGAGGGGCCGTCACTTCCCAGCCTTGCAGCTGAAAATGCGTTTAACCAAAGCTACGCTGGCCACTGAGCCCTCTGCCAGCTCCTGGAACTCACGCAAAGAGGGATTGCTATCAAAGCCTTTTAAAACCACTTTCTGCTAATGAAAATGGCTTTCGGAGATGCAGGCTGCTGGAAACCTCTCTCCTCCCAGCGACGCTTCTCCATCAAGCTCTTCCCTCCCACCTCCCCATCCTGCCTGGTCACTGCACATCTGGGCAGTACAAAGGGCAGAGCGCTGTCCAAGAAACCCAGAGAGTGGTTTTTATCTCGCTCCGACAGCAACACCCCTATCCCCAGCCAGGCAGCGCGTCCAAACTGGACAGATGTCGCAGCATCTGTGCAAACTTCCCCTCAACTGTCAGCTGTATTTCATGCGCCGATGCTAAGCCGTGTCACGCCGACAGCCTTTGGAGGTTCTCAAAGCGAATTCACCCGACAAGGAGTTTCCTACTTCCCACTTAGTACAAGGACGCGGAAATACTCTGCAGCTAATTAAATACGTGCCAATTATAGGGCAGCACAAACGATGACTGCGCTGGATAAAGCAATTTATACCACGGAAATGCCTCTGCTGCCCTGTTGTTGGGCAGCAGCCTTGGGAAAGGCTGTTTTTGCAGGACTTGCCCGTCGCAGCAGAAGGCACGGTCCCAGGTGTGAAGTGTCCTTCTTTCCCAGTCAATCTCTCCACCCCCAGCTGCCCAGCCATACATTCCTAATATGCACCTATACCCGTGCCAAACCCATCTGTCACTGCCTTCCCAATGCTTTCCCCCTTGGCAGACGGAGCGCTCAAGTCCTGTTTCTGCTCCTGCAGACCTGCGCAGACACCCTGGGCTCAGTTTCCACTCTGCAACGTCCTTGCTCGGTGCAAACCAGCCTCTGCTGGGCAGAGACACTGATTTGTGAGGCCCAGCCTGCCACAGAGACAACAGGATTCGTCTCTGCTTCCCAGGCTGGAAGGCTTAGAAGTAGTTTATAACTTTTTCTCGCTGTGATTCCCATTCCAAACTCAGGTGCTTAGCCAGATATCCACTTTTTAAGGCTTTCGGGAGGCAAGGAACATGGGATGAAACTAGCTCATGTCACCGTCCAGGGCATAATGCAGGATCTGAGCAGGAAGCTTTCATGCTCGGCTCAGCAGAAATGCACAACTGCAAGAGTGATGTCTCCTACAGCAAAGCCTGCACCCGAAACCAGAAATCTCAATAGCAGATCAGCCAGGGCTTGCAAAGGGAAGAAGGAGGGGGATTCCTGCTGTTGCAGCTCTCTCCATCCCAGCTAGGAAAATGGGGAGAGGAGAGACTTCAGAGGAGAGAAACAAATGACCTTCGGCAACAGCAGTAGGAATTACTCAGCTTTTCTCAAAGGACCGCTTGGATTTTGCAGAGAGGGAATTTTCTGGATCCACAGGAGAAGGAGAACCAACTAGGGAGAGAGAATGTAGAGATCAAAGGCTGTCCAAGCACACGTGCCTGTGCGTGGAGGGATTTAGGTGTTCAGATCGCTTAGTTTCACACACATGGCTTCCTGCCTGGAGAAGGGATTGGGGAGCACTGCCCTAAGCCGTGTGCTGCGATGGGAATGCTGAATTGTCCCCACTCAGATGCCACCACCCACGCTGGTGGTTACTTCATCCAGATCTTCCGCCTACCAGAGAGTGGACAAATGGACAAGAACCAAAGGGATGAAGCCACTTGCCCACGGTCTTCGCCTGTCCAAGGGCAACAGAACTGAGAAAGAAAGCAACGGTGGATGTGACATCTCATACTCCGTCTACCTCTTTGATCTTTCTTTCTTTCTTTCCTGAGAGGACAAAAGATGTCAGACTGAAGAAACACCTCTGCTGAACTGGGGAGTCCCTGGCCACATCTCCTGCTATTTTTCCTGGGAGGATAAACCAGGAAAACAAAAGTGCTCCTCGCATGTCTGTGTTCAAGGGACCTGCGAGCAGGTCCCCGTGAGGCTCCCGTCTCAGAGCAGCAGAAATGTTCCAAGAATTGCTGTCAGTTTAGATGTATTTTTAAACCATCTTAACCATGAAAGGCTTGAAAACAAAATTATGTTTGTCATTTGACTGACAATGCTTTTTTTTTTTCTCTCCCCCTGCCTTTTAGATTCACCAAAACTCTCCTAAAAGATTAATCTGGGTAAACACAAGTGTTAAAGAAACTTCAGAGCTGTCAGTGACCTAGAAAAGGAGTTCTTTGCTCAGCTCCAGCTGCAATAACAACACATTGAAGACTGTGAAATACGTAGGTACTACAGTAATGAGACTTGTGTAAGTCCTGTTTCACGGGCTGCGGCAGTGGCTCTTTAGCACTGCTGAAGATGTAACAAGAAGGACAATCTCAGCTCCCTTCCAGATCCCAGGGGAAGCTGACAGAGATGGCAATTAGCAAAAGCATCTTTTGCACATGTAAACTGAATGAATTAAATGGAAATGGCCCAGGGAACAAGTAGGGAGGAGAAATATCCAACACCACAATTTTCAAAAGCATTTCTGAGGCTCCAATGCCTCAGCAGAGAGAAATGCAGCATGTTACAAGTGTGTGTGCTGGGTAAATGTCCTTTTATATCTATGTAGAAAAAAAAGGAAAAATAATTAAAAACAACTATTTTGCCACACTGCTCTATGCTGAGAGCAAAGCAGGCACTCTAGGTGTATACCAGTGTGCCCAAGTTATGCACCCTTTGGGGCTAAAAGGAATGAATTTGTCAAATATACTAATCCTGAGGACATGCTGAGGGGATGTAGCTCAACATCATCTCCGCATTATTCCTAAGGGAGGCACGAGGCTCTTGTGATGGAGCTCCAGCATGTCAGCTCCGTCCTGTTGAGTTAATGCCAGTTCTGAGTGCTGGAGCTCTGAGGGACACTTTTCTCTTAGGGCAGCCTAGATTTTAGGCATTCACATTGCAGTACTCTGCCTGGCTCCTGCTCCGAGCCCTATCGATACCAGTAACTAAAGACTAACCCCCTGTGTTGCCCCATGATAAGTACTACGGTTCCCCCATTATCTGAGAATGGCTCAAGAAGGCAGGATAGGATGGGAATTATGGCCCAAGAGGCTGTGCGCAAAGAAACACTTGTCTGGGAGAAAAACCTAGATCTGTGTGAACTCTGCTGTGCCTGTTGCCTTCAGGGCATGAGAATGGACTGTACCCATTTTATCTCTTATCAGGCTTGCACGTTGCCAATGTGACATGCTCATCTGACTGCCTGGTTTTTGAACCCAACATGTCCAGGCACGAGAAGAGCAGTGGTTGAAGCATTGGGTACCAACTACCTGATAATCTACATGGAGCACTCTCTAGTTTAAAAGTGGCTCTTTAGGTGACCATAAATGAGTAGCGCAGACCCTCTCATCACACTCCCATCATAATCCTCCACGTGAGCCAATGAAACAAACTATGAGCATCCCAGGAGATGCTCAAGAGCTGTGGACCCTAATGAACATGCAGATGGGTCTTCTCACTGCCCATAGCCCCTGATATATCAGTAGGCCTGTATTTTGTGCCGTATGGAGCATGGAAAGTCACATATGCCTCAGCTCAGCACAGCTGTAAGAGAGGACATTAAACCAGAAAGTGTGAGCTCTTTCTCAGCTCTGCTTCCTGCTGGCGACAGTAGATAATTCACTACTTTGGTGTCTCCTTTCTCCTATGTAAATGACAACTGTCATTTTTTTGGGAACAGACAGTAATTTATTATTGTACTTGTGAGATTTTTCTTTAATGTTGTTACCGTCCCTTTGGCTGCTTGGTTGGTAGATCGGAGACTTTGGCCAGAAATTAGAGAACCAGGTTTTACTGCCAGCCATCTGCATCACCAAGAAAGACTGTATTCAAACCTGTGTAATTCACCCTAGAAAGATCTAGGTTCTTACTGGGTCAAACCTAGGTCCTCCCTGGAAGGCACCAGGCTGCAGTAGAGGGTGATTTTTGCCCCTCTCTGTCCATCAGAGACAAATACCATGGCCAGATTTACTGTCACACCAATATTATGCACGTGCATTAAGCCACCTTGAGAGTCAGCTCTGGCCTAAAGCAGAGGGCAGCTCGGGAAGATTAATATGCATCTTCCAAAGGGTCATTATTGTAATTGAATCAAAGTATTTGCAAAGCATTGGAAAGAGCCCTGACAAGTTTGAAAATCATTACATGCCGTGCTACCTCCCAGCGCCCTTAACGGAGCCTTCCAGCCTTGCTGTGTCAGTTATTTTCTTTCTGCAGCTCCTGACGGAGGATTAAAGTGAATTCCAATAAATCCACAGGTCATGATGAAGACCATCTGCCCTTTTGCCACCGGGTATTCATCCTCTGTGCCTTGGGGAGGGCAGCTGTGCCCAAGGGCTTCCAGGAGAGCCAAATCCACCTGCCCTATGGGTCTAGGTGCCCCTGCAACTCTTGCTCTTGGCCACAGTTTGCAGTGGCCACCCTGAGCCCACCTGGTGCTAGACCCCATGGCAAAACCTTGAATTAACCATCCCTCATGCAACAACCAGGACACAACGGGCAGAGCTGATAGGGTGTGAATTTATCTCACGTGGGTGACAAGTTGTATCATCACGGAGCTCACACATTTAGAAAGCTGTTTGACAGCAATAAATAATCATACTTATTGTGCTATTTATCACTTAAATGAAGCTCCTCATTTTTTGGTACCTCATTTTTTTTACCTCATTTTGAGGTATTTGCAATTTTGCATTTTAGCATCAGTCTGGACTGCCCACCCTTACTAAAGGAGAGGGACACACAAACCCATCTCTGCACCCTGGCCATTTCCTTTGACCATCACTAAAGCAAGAGCTCTGCTGGGCAGCAGGAAACAGAGGGGGACATATTGGCACCCTTTAAGATCCCCACTGCAGGGCCTGCCCTCTGGAATACGCAGTGTTGCCCTTTTGTGGCTGATTACAAAGCAGATAAGAGAAGGAATACCAATTCAGGATGGTTTCCTCTAGGATGTGACTTGTCCTAGTGCTGAAGCTCCTGGTGGCCACCAGGGTTCCAGCCACGCAAACCCTGAGACACTTGTGATCATGTCACACCTGCCCCATGTCATGCACTGATTGTTCTGCAGCTTCCAGCAAAGCCAAACAGTCCTGCAGAGGCTGCAGGCTTGATCTTCTCGTGATGATGATAGGATCTGCAGGCTGCGAGACAGCACCACTTGGGATGTGCTGCTCTGGATCAAGGAGGGGTTCTTTGTGCTCATAAAAGGAGAAGAAAATTAAGCGAGCAAAAGAAAGTGCATGGAGATACTGCTGCTTTGCTCTGAGTTTTACACAAGGAAGGTTTACACCAGGAAGGTTTATTGGGTATCTCCTCTGTACACATGAGCCTGCCTCAAAGCTGCATCAAAGCTGCTCCCTCCCAGCTATTGAGTCATCAGAGTTAGAGCACACCGGGGAAAGGCTTCAGGTTTCCCCAGTGTCCTTTTCTTCCACGCTGGAAAGCCTGGAGCTGTGAATCAGAGCGCTCTGCCAACAGAGGCAGCTGCCTGTGCTGTGTTATTGCATTCCCAATGCATACGAGGTACCACACAGACGGAACCGGGTGAAACGCAGCAGCAATGCACTGGATAACAGCCTGGATAACCCGCAAAGGCCACATGCAGCTGGACCCGGTGCCCCTCAGCGAGCCTGGCACTTCCGTGGTGTGTGGCTGCTACCCTTGTCACGTCCCCTCCGCAAGGGAAACACGAGAAAAGGGCAGCGTGGCCTCAGAGCAAGCAGCTGGGAAGAAGGGGAGCATGCAGGGACACAGGGAAAACATGCAAGCGCACACACACAAATACTGCCTTGCATTTGCAGGGGGCTGCAAATGAGCACATTTGGACACAAAAACGCACCTGCACGTGTCCGCACACACATACACACACACACCAGACTCCTTTCTTCCCATAGACCACTGCGTATCCATGCATGTATCCATGCAGGGAAGATGAAACCGCAGGAGCCAGAGGTGGGACTTCATTTCAGTGCATTAACTCCGCTGTGGCTATGCTCATTTTACACTCATCTGGGGCTAAAGGAGGGCTCCAGGGGCCAGGGTTCGTTTTGCTTGGGCACGCTTTGGAAGGGAAGGCAGGTAGGCTGATTTAGGGGGACTTCCAGCTCGGTTTAATGCAGTGGAAGAAATTCACACAGGCATCAATTCAGATTCATCTCCCCGTGTGCTCCCGTAGAGCAGTCGGCAGTCACAGTGCTGCCTCCCCTCCATCGCTGCAGCCCATCCTTACGATCAGCAAGGAGAGGCAGCATTCGAGGATGGAGATAAAAAGAAACCACCATTAAGGTGTTTGCTATAGGCAGCAGAGCTGGCATTTGGTCCTGGCACATCCCAATACCCCAGCTGCCCATATATAATGTGCTATGCAGGGGTGCAAGGAGCAGAGCAGTGCACTGATTTCATACAGGACCCTGGGGCTGCACGGAGTCTCCTTTCCCTCTTGCTCAGGTAAATTTGTCCGTTCTTGTCAGAATAGCCAGGCTGTGCTACCTCTCGATCTACAGCTCTGGCAACGACAGCGATGCACTAATAATTGATGTGCAAAAGCAAAGGGAAGCAGATTCCTAACTTTAGGAAAAAAAGATCTTTCCGGATAAGATGAGTCAAACTGATGTGATGAGCAGCAAATCGTTATAGGATGCTACAGGTGTGACCCTTTCTCCGTGATGCCGTAACCACCAGTCCTGTCACTGCATTAAAGCACAGGGAAATAAAATTCCTGCCTTTTCTCAAATTATCAGGGTTTCTGCGATTAGAGTAAAACCCCTGCAGTGCATGTCCTGTCCTTCTCCTCGAGCTGCCTTGGCACATGCATCAGTGCATGACTTTCCCTTAATCATATAAGACATGCGGTCAGGAATTTGGACAGCTTGGGACTGTGTAGGTTAGAAGCTGGACATGCTACCCTGAAAATAGGAGTTTCAGGCAAAGCACTTGCACCTGCAGAACCCCGGGAGCTGCTGCAACATAAACTGCTCCCAAAAGCAGTTTCCCCTAAGGGAAAATGCTAGTTCTTGACAGGAGATTTTGGAGCTTCTCTCACTTATCCACAAAAGAAAAAAAAAATTACTGCAGAGCTCTCCTCGGGCACTGCAATTCTATGTGGTGACCTTCAATCCTGCCACAATTTCTGTGCACCCTTATCCCTCCACACCTCTGTCAACCATCCTCTGCAAGGACCAAAATGTACCCTACATCTCAGCAGTTCCTTTCCGAAAACGCCCTGCAGACAGGACAGTGAGTCTGGATTTTAGGATCACGTAAGCTTCCAGATGGGATCAGATTGATAGTCCACTCTGACTGCATGGTAAAACACCACGCTGTGCAGCCACAGAGCTCTTGGCTGTAGATCTTATCCAGGCCGGATCCATGGGGAGGCGGCTTGGCCTCCCTCTGCTAGCTGCAGCGCTCTTCTTCTCCAGCGTCCACCCCTGCTGCGGCGTCGCGAGCAGAGAGGTCTGCATTTCCAAAACTGGATGGGTTAAAGGCTTTAATTACCGAAACAGATGATCTTTCCCAAGGGAAGGTAAGAGCGTCCTTGAATTAAAACCATACACTCCTGAGGCATTTTGTCTTTGAAGAGCAGAAAGCCCTTTATGCAAATATTTGTAAAGCCTTTGCAGGGCCTCTGAAGAGCAGTTATTATAATGCCTAGCTATGATTATTCCCATCTTGGAGGAAGAGAAGCGAACAAAAGAGGATGGCTGGAGCTCCTCTTAGAGCAGGCAGCCCCTTGTTCCCTTTGGGATGTCATCAGGGACGGATCCAACTCTCTCCAAGCACAGGACTGTATTTCACCTGTGCATAATATGATGTTCTCCCATGCACTGCAAGCCAAAATACCAGACCCTGCTTGGCCTCCAACGGGGCTCACAGGCAAGGAAGCACCATAGGGAAGAGAGGCTGAACATTAGGCTGTGCTGGTGGGTCTATCAGTAGTTACTATCATTTGACTCAATTCCAAACTCAAAAGAAAAGAAAAAAGAAATTTTGTAATTTTTGAGGAAATGCCACTTTTGAGGTGTGAGGACACACATTTGTCATCCCTATGGGGTGAAAGGACTTCTCCTTAACACTGTCTACTGCTGATTTGCCTACCGCACATCTGCTGAAGTCATGAAGACGCCACCACCACTGACAAACCTTGGCCCCCAGGATGAAAAGGGGTGACTGTCCCCCATGCGATGTCACCATCCTGCACCTGAGCAAGGCAGGTGAGAAGTATTTACCTATATCATGACTATCTGATATAATGTTCACAAACACGAATGCAGGTAAGATGACTGCACCCACTCAGCTCCCTCCATCCTGTCCCAGAAGGAGAAAGGGACATCAGGAGACTAGATATCCCCTAGTCTTTAACTTCATCAGGGCTGCTAAGCAGCTCATAATTACTCCAAATGAATACCCTTGGAGGAGAGCCAGAGAATCCCAAATCATTCCTTGACTTCAACTTTCAATTTACCCAGCCGGTGCTAAGCTCATTAATCATACTTGCAGCACCAAACACAACAGAAATTAATCCTTGATCTTCTCCCCTCTTATTTGATGTCATGAGGGGTTGGGGGCAAGAGGGGGCAGGAAGAGAAAAGAGACGGAAAGGTGCCACCCACAAATCTAGCAGTCACTCGAATGGCCTGGGATTAATAAATCAAAAATCCATTATTAATAGTACAAGCTTAAATATCTATCTAAATGCAAATGAATGAACACTGGGGGCTTCTTCTCCTCCTCTTTTTCTTTTTTTTTCTCTTTTATTTTTTTAGTGCTTCGTTTAACAACTCCATCTTG
Source organism: Eudromia elegans (assembly GCA_003342815.1). Lineage (NCBI taxonomy): Eukaryota > Metazoa > Chordata > Aves > Tinamiformes > Tinamidae > Eudromia > Eudromia elegans. The sequence goes on along the minus strand of PTEX01000085.1, from coordinate 2,076,040 downwards.
GAGGAAGCACATGCCCACCTGATAATTGTCAGTTCTAATTGCAATTTTACAGTTCAACCCTTCATGGCCCATGGATTTTAAGTGGCCTTTAAAAGGGCCGGGATGTGTTTTGGATGGGTTTGAAAGCTCAGGTGGCAGCCGAGACAGGCGGGAGCTCTCGTATGGGCATCGTTTTGAGTCCCTTTTGATGTGCTCGAAGGCAGGATGCAGAACTCTACCTCCTTGCAGCTGTATCTCCCTTCTCCCCACCCTGCCAAATGCATTTTCAAGGCATTTTCCAAGACATTTTAGTCCTGGAGTCTCATCTCAAGGACGTGGGACTCTCTGTATAAATAATGCACATCCCAGGGAAGCCCCCTGCACTCACTCAGGTATCTGTACAACCACAGGCTCCATCCATCACTCAACCATTAGCAGAGCTGGCATCCTGATAGGAAAGTTTGTCTAGGAACCTCATAGCTGCATCTAGGTATTTTGAAGGTGAGATCCAAAAAGGGAGGAAGAAGGTGTTTGCAAATTGATAAAATAACCAGAATGCCAAAGAAGTCAGGGAGAGGCTGAAGAATGGGCAGCAAAAGGAGAGGAGTCCCCACTGCTTAGGGGAGAATCAGAGAGGAAAGGGGCAGCTATCCTGCTTTAGGAAAGGAGAACTGTAGCTGATACAAAGGACTCCTCATCCCTGTAGCTGGATGCTAAAGCATTACTGAAGATATAAGCAAAAAGCCTCGCTCCAGTCTTAACCGGTATGGATTATCCTCTCCAAGTTTAGGTCCTTAGAGAAATGAAGGATAATACCCAAGAGCAGCCAGAAATGCATCAAGGTAAAGAGTGGCCCAAGTTCTGTTCAGGTCTTGAGGGCTCTCACTAGGATGCAATAAGCATTTGATACAGAAAAGTGAAAGCATTCAGGTGCAAGCATGGAGCACCTGGCCTCAGATCTAGTTTGGTTTCCTAAGATCCAAAGCCATGGAAGGACAGTCAGGGACACAGGGAAGGTCCTCCTGGCCAGCCAGCCTTGGAGCTGAAGCTTGGAGAACCGTCTAAAGAGCAGACCTAGGAGAAGTATTGTATTTGAGCAAACAACACCAAGGTAGACTGGCCTGGGCTGCATGGTGAATAAAGGAAGATGAGTAAGAGACAGGGAAATGCAATCACAGAGCAATTAAACTGGTCACACAAGGAACCTATAGCAGTGCTGGGAAGCGGCCTGTCCTCAGGTTCACCCACTTGCACAGCCACCTGATGAGACTGATCAGTGGGGTAAGCTCAAATTTACGAAGGGTGGCAGAAAGAGGGAAAAGATGACACCAAGAGGAGAACACTTCCAAGGTGGGACTGAAATGTGGGATTTCATGGCTCAGATTGTGGTCAGGATTTCCCCTATGCATTAGACAACTATCATCTGCTTATCAGTGGATGTGCTTTGGTCTGCCAGAGGCAGCAACACAGTGTGTGCTGCCCACAGGGACAAGAGCCCACTCACAGCACGTGATGCTCATGGCTGGGTGAGCTTCAGCATCCTGATTTGGGGTTTTCCTCTTCCTTTGTCACAATTCTTATTCTTGGCTAGAAATGCCACTAAATCCTTGAGACCAGAGGAGAAAGATGAGACTGATTTTGGTACAGGACACTCACCTTTCATATCTGAAAGCCTGCAGCTCTGAAAAAACCAGTTATCAGAAACCAGGCATGTAACCTAAAAAGTCCATGTTCCAAACAGAAAATTATTTTCTCAAACTGTGATGCAGAAATCTGGATAGCTGCAGGGTTCGGTTCAAGTCTGGGATGGCCTTTCAGACCTGAGAACAGGGTTTGCATAGCTATCTTTTCATTATGCCTTCCCAGGAGGGGGCAATGATAGCAAACCAGCTTTAAACTCTTATGCAAACAGCTTTGCAGCTCCTGTTTGCAGCCAGAGCTCCCAGGATGAGATCCAGCTCTGGAACATCCCCTAGCAAAACCTGCTGACACCGTCGTTTTGGAGATTTGCACCGGTTTAGACTGCAGAAGCTGCTGGCTGAAAGCACGTGCGTGCCTGCCCCGACACACACTGGCACACACACAAAGTAGAGTCTTAGCAGCAGCATTTGTGCAGCCAGTCTGCTGGAGTTTTCACTCCCATCCTTGACAACCAAACCGCAATGCCGGTGCCAAGAAATTTCCTGCTTTACTCTTAGCTTCGAGCCCATCTTTTGATGCCATGGAGTGGCAAGGATTAAAGAGTGAAAGCCTTCCTAGCATCCCTTGTTCCCTGAGAGGCTACAAGCCGTAGAACAAGCTGCCAAGCCCTGGGATCAAGTGTGTGGAGCAGATGGACCTCCCAGGACATGTCAGGAGTAATGATGCTGCCCTGATTTCATAACAGCTCACCCAAGTCCTGTTGAGAGAGGTCAGCACAGCACAGAAATGACAGACACTGCTGCTTCATCCCAACCATCTTCTAACACTGGAGCAATTTTCACTAAGACCCAGAGGGATCCATTCTACCACTGGGTGCAACAAGGAGTCCTCATGGGTTCTTCAGTTTTGGTCTAAATCTTCTTGTACATGTCAAATTAATCACAGCTCAACAAGAGCAGTAAGCTCTCTGCAAATATGTTGCCCACCTACGTGTGCTTATACTACTTAATGGAGCATAAAAGGAGAAGAATAGAATCGTTTCTCAGATGCCGCGGCTAATAATAAAAAATAATGATAATAAATGCGAAGGTGTGTGCCTAATGCATGAGGTCTTATGCAGAAAAAATGACTCTAAACAGAAAAGGAATCAGGTTGGTCTTCAAACTGAGATGCAAAAGTCAATGAAGTGAAAACACCATTAAATCAAACATTTCAGATCCTTGTCAAGTTCACTCAGGATTTAAGGCTGCACTTTTAGACTGTACCTTGTTTTTTACAATGAAGACTCTCTGGCAGTTATTTTCTGTATGGGATTTTTGACCCTGACTCTATGTGGTAACTTTGGATTTCTTTTTCACCCGCTGGCCACTGTTACATCACTCTAAAAGCCTCACAAACAGTCAACAATAGCAGGAATCCTCACGGAAACCATTTTACTACCAACACAGCTGCACAACTTCTGCTTCACCACTGCAGGCCATACTTTGCAATAGTGGCCTCTCATTTTGAATTGTTCTTTTTATGGGGCACAATTTGGGATGAGTGTTGAAGGGACCCAAGCTTCAGACCCCAGGACATTCAGGGACACCAGCAAGTGGCCCCAAAGTTCTTCTTCAAGTATTCCTCATGTTGTTAAGTCAAAAGAAGTGGAACAGTCACAATGAGAGGCCATTTCTCCTTAACATGGGGTCTAAACTGTCAGGGGAGAATGCAAATAGCCTCGCTTGTGAACAGAAGCAGACATAAACATCCCTATTAGGCATATTAGAGATAATACATGGGTGCATTTATATGATGCTCCCAGCACAGGGGATGCTCCAGGGACTATCCTGAGAATACCTGACTTCAGATCTTTAAATATAAGATCTGGTTTAACTGTCAGCAAAAGAACACAGAGTAAAAAGTTGCATCCACGCTGATGAAGAAGGATCAATCCCCACCTGGGTGAAGGACTTTGTCAGCAATGAAGGTTGATAAAATTAAAGCAATGAGGAGCTGAGTGGAGAGAGCAAATGACTGGAATAGACTGAAGGTTGCTGCTAAACTTGTGATAGCTTTATCTCAGAAACAGCCCGAAACTAATGAGAGTAAAGAAAACCCCACAAAACTCACCTGCCAGTGTCATCCCACAGGATGCAGGTCTGGTTGGTAGTTCCCTGTTGGGAGAAAAGAAAGGGAAAAAAAAGAAGCAAATCAGTGCAGTGCTGTTGATGGGGTATTTGAAACAACTAGAACAAAATATGAAGGTCCTTAAGAGCTGCTTCCACTACTGTACATAGACAGCCACAGATCTTGAGTCTTGGAGTAAATCCTTTCACCCATGGCTTGAAAGGCAAGAAGAAAATGGGCCTCACTTTCTTCTCCATCAACAGAATATCTATGCAAGGATCTGACTCCACATCTGTCCTATCTCTACCTGCTGAAGCTCTTTCTCTCTCCTTCTCTCACAAAAAATCCTTTTGCTGCTCCCTTCTGGAAAGTAGATTAAATACAGTGCATGCTTTTGTGGCACACACTTCTCAGAAAAGCCACAGCCCTGCAGAATGTGTTCAGGCATATTTAAAGCTCCCTGAAGGAGGTTTACTGTGGACTCCAGCTGGAGCTCTCTTGGGCAGAACAATTTGGAAATGCCTTCCCAGAAAGTCTAAAGCGAAAATATGATGGATCTAATACACATGTTCAGGAGCATCAGGAGGACGTGTGAATTCCACAACAAAACCTGGTCTTGGAAAATGTATTTGTCTATCATACAAGTGGGGATTCTTGGAGATCTTCAACTGTCTTTCAAAGCACTGATCACGACAGTAATATAATTCATGTCTCCTCTAGTATCAGAGAACTCCAAAGACCATTGCAGACATTAATGGAAACAACCTTTCCCAGCCCTCCTTCCTTATCCAGGAACAGCCCATTTTCTAATGACTAAATGATTAAGATACTCTTCTTCCTCTAGTCACATCCCACAGTGAAAAGGTGGGAATCTGGAACAAGAATGTCCATGTTCTACCATCATCAATTCCTGACAGAGCCATCACCTACCACCCGCCTCCCTCAGCCCAGCATTGGGATCCTGCAGTGACACAGCTCAGGAACCTGAAAAAACCTCATCCTTCCTTGCCCTAAGTCATTACTTTCATGCAGAAACAAGCACAGCTATGGGGTGACGTGGGTTTCCAGGATAGACTTACATTGTACAGATGGGAGAATTCAATCTCCAAGGGGGTAAGGAGAGACCGGGGAAATGGCTTCACAGTCACGGAGATGACTTTGGAGTTGACAACAGTGCTGTTCCTATGAAGAAGACAAAGAGAAACTTTGAAGGGGATGGAGGGAGCTTTGCAGTGCGTTAGATCCCACAGGGTTAATCACTGGGGTATGAGGCTTAGTGAACGTGCTGCAAAAGAGTTGGCTCCATTGCTTTATGACGTTATCAAAGACACGTGCTACTCATGGACCTCATCCTCTGCCGTTCCAGCTCCCCTCACAGCTGGAAGGGCAGGGAGATGCAGAGGGACGGTGGATGTCTCCTTGTGAGGATCAAAAGCAAATGGAAGGAGGCTCTTCCCAGCCCTTCCTGCACCGGGGATAAGGGAAACCTCTCCCCATGCAAATCCTGAGGTCTACAGGCACTGGCAGAGCGTTTTGTTTTCCTTTCTGGGTCTTACCTTCTTTTTACAGAGGATTACCTGGAAAAGATTTACACTTGCTTAATAACAAAACGGGTTGGAAAAACTTCAATTGCCTGTGGACGTCTAAGTGAATATTTGATTCTACCAAGAGCAGAGGGTACCACCACCCTTTTACCACCATTACCACCATTACCACCAATACCACCACCCTTTTAGCAGGGTGAAGAACACCCAAAAAACATTTGGCTAAAAGAAGAAAAAAAAAAAAAAGTGAGAAAGAAGCAGTGAACCACAAAAATCAATCTGTAAAGAACTAGTAGAAGGGGAGGTCAATGGGAGCAGACATCAGCTCTAAGCTTTCAAATGTGGGCAACTGCAGATAGACAGTTGGTTTCCTGACACATCTCCAAAAGTGGCTGCTGACAGGTAAACACCCGTGCATGGGTTCATTAGTAGCTGGGTCCTTTTAAGGGTCAGTTCTTGGTTCAGCTCTACTTGATGTTTGTGTGAGCACCCTAGATGACACAGGACAATTCCTTTTAAAGGCAGGGGGCCCCACGAGGATTAGTGCAGTGAATAAAAGCAGGAGTATTTGATTTTTTGGGGTGACAACTCTAACATGCAGAAGTTGCTGCTGTGCTGACAGTGAAGGCTGCTGAATGGGGATACCAGAAGGTATCCCAGGGCATCCAAGAGTGGGGAAATGCACCCAGGAATGACAAATGGGAGGTCTATGTGCAGGACTATGGGCTCTGGGAAGCACCGACCCAAAAAGTACCCAAAGAGAGTGACTTTAGCATGAAGTCCTCTGACAGACAGGACAGGAGCTATCCGGGCTATTTGGAACTAAGGAGGTGAAGCATTTATCTGCCCTATGTAGCCTTCCTTGTAACGCTGCCCCTGCCCTACCAGCTTCAGTCTGCCTTGAGATGAGGAGATAGCAGAGAGTTCAAAGGAGAGACACAACATTGATCCAGGTGCTGGAAAACTAGCCATAAGAAGCCTGCTGAAAGGCAAGCCTGACAGTTCCTTGCATGCAGAGAAGGCATCTGATAGCGGGGGATTTTTCAGTCGCCCACACAAAGGCCCAGTGCCTGGAAGTGAAAGTCAGACAAATCCAGCCTTAAAATAAGGCACAGTCTCCTGGCAGAGAAGGTAATTAAGCATCCGAGCAGCTTGCCGGGGGAGGTGAGGAACTGAGCATCACGGGGAATCTTTTAGGAAGAAGATAAGTTATCTTTCCTACAGACATGCCGCAATCCAGCTTCTGCAAAGGCAGCTAAACCCAAGCTCCAGACAGAGGGGAGGTCAGCAGAGCTCCGGGTGCTCCTGTGCAGCCGCAGTGACCCTGGTATCTAATGCAAAATCACGCTGCACCAATGTGGTTAAATGAGAATCTGGTCCTTAAATATTTCTCCTGCTAAATTCCCTTGGACATCCATGAATTAATAGATACTGCTCTGCTGGTTTTTCTTTCTTTTTTTTCTTTCTTTTTTTTTTTTTAAGAGGGACTGTCCTTTAATTAAGGAACATCTTAAATCAGATCTCTTGTGGGAATACTCTTCGGAGGCCGTGGCTGCTGCAGCTGCTGGTTATCGGTGCTCATTCAGTGCTTGGCCAGAGAAAGCTGAAATACCACCGCATCATTTGAGCCAATGATGTTTATTGCCCTTCTGATCTAATTCCCAGCACTGTAATGGAAGGTATTACAGAATACAGTTGGCTGGCTTGCTAATTCCTCTCTGCACTCACTTGGAGCTCTTTTGCCATTGCCAGTGCTAAATCTGTAGGTATTTAAATGATTATCAGTGAGGAAAGATGCCCCGGTGTTTATGGTAAATGGGCTCAGGCTAATCAGTGCAGAACAGATTTAGAAGGTGCCTTAGGATGCTTAATTTACTGCCTCAGTACCAGTCCCGGAAAAAATAAATAAATAAATAAATAATGGGGAAGAAAAAAAGAAAGAAAAAGAAAATGAGAGAGGGAAAAATGAAGCAAGGACAGTGGAGCTTTAGTAGCTGCAAAAATGCTGGTTTCTACATCCAAGCATCAGGTCATCAACTCCTGACTGCTGCGTGTGTCCTCCCATCCACTGCAGCGGTCCCTGTGTGAACATCACCCAGTCTGGAGCAAAGCACGGCACACTGCACAGGGAAGAGGTCCTTAGCTCTTTCCCTTGGAGCACCAGCAGGATCTTAGTGAGGAAAGGCCCTCGATTTCCCCCCGGGGTTGCTCCCATCCACCCCTCTTACCTCTGCAGGGAGAGGATGCTGCCCACGTTGCGGTACAGAACAGTCCCCACCACGAAGACGGAGGAATCGTCTGTCACTGCAGGGCGCCAGAGGAAAGGGAAGAAGAAAACAGTGCTGAGACAGGGAGGATGCTTGTCCCCGGATGACCCCTTCTCCCCTAAAACTCACACCAGCAGAGCACATGTATCATGGCATGGGAAAGGCAGGTCCGGAGGGGCAAATACGAGCCACAGCGGGTTTCTTTTTTCCTTTTCCTCCTCCCTTTGTTCTGTAGCAGGGAGAACCATTTCCTTTGCGGGACTAAAACGACACCCAAACGCAGGAGGAGACCCTAGCATGGGGATCCACGCTGGGGCATGGCTGATGCTGGTGCCACTGCAACAGGGTGAACTGCTGGCCGTCACCCCGTTGAGTCTCCATCGCTGCCAGGTTGTGGTGAGTGTGTTCCCCAGGTAGCATCTCTTTGAGATGACCTGAAACCCCTGTGTCTGCTCTTCTGCAAGACCCAAACCCCATGTGTCTGCCTTCATGCAAGACCCCAAACCCGTGTGTCTGCCCTTGTGTAAGGCTTGAGCATCCCCATTGATGCTCCTGGTGCTCTCCTCTTTGGAAATCCAGCTCATCCCTTCAACAGAGCCACAGCAGGGAAATCCAGAGGACCCGCCGGGACCCGTCAGCAGCTATGGAGCCATCAGAGCAAAAGAGCCGCGCGGTACCGACAAGGGCAGCCGCAAAGGGCAGGTTTCCCCCGGCCGAGCCGCCCCTGCAGACGCTGCCCTGGCCGCGGCGGCGGCACCGTGGGGCCTCACAGACCCTAACGCTGCGTGCTCGGTCCCCGATGAGCCTCTGAGTCATTTGCGCAACCGCTGGGCGAGTGGCTTGACCTCCTCGCCTGCCTCGCACAAGCCAGCTGCAGAAAGGAAAAATTTCCCCGGGAAAAAATAAATTAAGAAGAAAAAAATCAAAAAACGGAGGTGGCAGAGGTAGCCCTTCAGCCAAATATCCCCCCCTGCTTCACATTGTGCAGCCGAGGAAGCCCGGGGAAGCATCTTGCCCCGGGGCTCTCGGCTGTCTCATGCTGAGGTTGAGCCTGGAGCGTGTCTCTGCCCTCTCGGTGCAGGACAGGCACAGGGCAATGTGCCCCGCTTCCACTTGGCAGACCCACCTCTCTGTCAGACCGGGCTAAAATGAGCTAGCAGGGCAAAACGCTGGCTTGCAGATCTATAGAAGGAGCCTTGCTTTCTCGGGAAACCCTGCACTGCCTTTTACCTTTCCTGTGAATCCCTACGCAAACAGGGATCCTGCTGCCTTCCAAGGCAGTTTTCCTCCTTTGCACCGAGCAAACACAGCCAGGTGTTGACAAAAGCATCATGTGCTCCTATGAGACTGTGAGCAAGCAAATCCCTAAGCTCCACCACCTTATCACAGCTCTTCCCAGAGAAGAATCCCGTTGGTAATAAAGCTGCAGGTTTGTTTCGTTTGGTCTGGGGCTGATTTTTAATAATGTAGCTGCCCTTCAGTCCTGGTATATTATAGTGAACTCCTCTGATGCGCTACCCAGCTGGAACAGCGATGCATTTTGATCATGTAGCATCTCCCCAGCGAGGATAACAGCCTGGAGCCCAAGGGGCACACCAGTCAACTCAATAAATCACTGTTGGCCTGCTGAAATCAGCTGTATGAAGCTAGTGAGGGGTCTGTCCTCACTGCCACCAAGCTGCCTGTCCCCATTGCTCTGCTCAGGTTAACCGACCCTTTTCCCTGCAGCCAGGAAAAGGTGAGGATAAAAAAAAAAAGCAGTGGTGGTGCTAATATTCAAGAGAGCAATCCATCAAGAAAGACCACGCACACAGGGTTCTGATCAAGGCAGAGGAGATACAGCTCCAGATGAACAGGATGCCAAGGAGAGATGAAGCCTGATGAGAAGTTAGTTCCTCAGAGCAGATGCCACCTTTTGTTTGCACAGCACCTACCACTCTGGGGCCTTATGGCAGCTCTGTGTAATGATACTTGTAATAGAAATCTGGAAAACAGCCCTGCGGGGAGGTGGATGAGTCCTCCTATGGCAGCACACAGCCCCAGAGCAGGACCCACTCTGCCTGTGTGTGATGCTGTAACTTTGTCCAACAGTTCACTGAAGTCTTTCAAAGGCAAATGCTCCACAATTTCCCCAGGTGATCTGTAATAACCTTCCCTCCATGCCCTGACTTCTTCCAAGAAGATAATGCTGCTGTCAAGGTGCAGCAAAACACAGTGCTGCATTCGTCCCTGTTCAGCTGGTGACTCACTCTTTGCCCTTGGGGGACTCGCTGATCTGTGGTTGGCTGCAGAGCCCCCAAGTGGAAATGATGGCTCTGTTATATCCCTCCCTGGCAGGGAACTCGGTGACAAGAGCTCCTGGTATGACAAGAAGAGGCCAAAGGACCTCCAATGGCAACAACTCATGGTCCTCTGCCTCAGTGCCAGCAAAAGACAGCACAGCGTGATGCATCAAGAGGCAGTATCCTGCACTTTCAAAGCCATTAATGCCACGTACAGCACCAAGACATGTGCAAAACTGCTATTTCCTCCTCATAAGACCCATTAGTATCAGAAGACCTTGGCTCGGGTGGATACTCGTTTCCAGAAAGACCAATGCACCAAGTCCCCGTATCAGGGAGCATCCTTCCCTGGGCCTCCAGGAGAGCAAATCTTCAAGAGAGCCCTACAGATTTCTTCTCAGAGCTGGCACTCAGGGTGGCTTGGCTGAGGGCCCCACTTCCACACCCTACTTATGGCTCATGCCCAACTATGTCCTGCTGTGGAGCCAATGACCTGAGTGATAAATGCCCCCCACGTGTGTTCTGTGCCTGAGAGCAGAAAATCGCACACAGCAGGCATAAAAACACACTCTGTCAGAGTCTGCCCATCCAGGAGCTCCCCAGCACATTGGCTGCTCAGCCTGGCATGCTGACCCCCAGCTGCTCAGACCTTAGATGGCTCTTCCAGAGCTGGATCCAATCCTCAAGGAACTATACAACGTTGTCCACATGAGCATGACAACAGGAGGCCAAATCATACCCCAGTTCCACCCCTATGTGTTTGCCCCTGCTTTCCTTGTGCTTGTTATCTAAGTCTATAAGGCCACCAGAAAAGACAGCTCCCTTTCTCATACCCTAATGGAAATCCAACCTCCTCAGGAAGGAACAAGAGAGACACTTCAGCATTCAGTTTCCCCTCAGAAGATCTCAGATGCAACCCAACACCCACACGCACCAAGAACAGGGCACACAAGCATTGACTGGGGTTCCAACCAAGCACTCATCCCAGGTTCAGAAGCCTTGTAAGTGTTAGTCATGAATGCAATGTTGCTCTGGGCTTCTGTATGGACTCTTGCTCTCTTCTAAATATGCTGCTGCTTCAGAATACCTACATCCAGATCCAGAAACAAAACCTGTCCCTGAGTTTTTGTAGAGACTTCTGATTTGACTCTTGGTCAAGACACGTCTAAAAGTTTTGTCTTCACCCAATAATGCTGTTGGGCAACAAAGCTTTTATGAGCAAATCCAGGTCAGCTGGAAGGAAATATTGTATGCCAGCCAAATGAAGGAAACTCTCTTAGAAAGTGAAGAAGTCTTCTGGGATGTTCTAGCTTTGCTGCCTACCTGCCAGCCCCGAAGAGAGGATGCTTTTGGATATGGTGACCTTGTCCTCGGAGTTCTTGGCCCACTCCACCATGCCCCTCCAGCCTTTCATGGGGAAGGTGATGTCAGTTGCTGCGTGAGCGGGCAGTTTGTGAATGCTGAGGACTAGAAGGAAGCAAAAAACCAAACAAATACATAAGACCAGTGTCAATATGTTTGCATGTGCTTAGAGATTGAGTGTAAGAGGACAGAGCAAGATATCTCTTCATCTGTCCTCCCAGCTTCCAGCAATCAGTGGGACTTCTCCAGCTAGTGGTTGCATCCATACCATCAACCTTAATAGCCACCAGTGGACATCTCCTTTGTGCATTTTCCTAATCCCATCATGAACCCATCTGTACTTTCTGGCTTCGGCAATTTCCTCTGGCAACAAGTTCCATGCTGTGATTGTGCACACAGCATAAATCAAATACTGCCTGCTGCTTGCTTGCTGCCTGATCACTTCATTGGTTGCTGTGTCGCCCTTGTATATAACAAATAAATAAAAGAAAGCAAGTAATTTCTTCCCAGTTCATCATGTCTTCTCTGTTCATGTTTCTACAGATGCCTCCCTAATCTCCTTGGAAATCTCTCCTCTGAAATCCTAGCTTTTTTGGAAGAAAGCCGCCCTGTATTTATGATCCTCCTCATTGTCCTTCCCCAGATCTTTTAATGTTCTACCACCAGCTGCCTCCCCTCTTTCCCTTTTCACATAGCCCAGGTCATACATATTACAGTAATTAGATTTCTGGAGTCTCTACTCAACATGGGGAGTGCAAATCAGCTCACCCAGATTGTCCGTCACTTGGTAGGAATCCCGGAAATCTTTCATGCGAAAGCCGATGACATCAATGAAATCCTCCACAAGCCTGAACAACTCCTTGACATTTGGCCCTGTCTGCAGAGAGAAGGAGAATATTTAGTAGTACAGATCCTAGAGCACAACATGAGCTTCTCTGAAGGCAAAGGTTTCCATCCTCACACATGCATTGGAAGCATATGCTGGATATAACAGGGTATTATGGAGCTGTGAAGAATAAGGACTGAGAGATCCTAAAAGGTCTAGAAAAATTAAAAACAAAAAGTAGGAGATGATAATATGACACTCAAATTGAGAAAACTGAGGGCTGAGAGCAATAGTTCTCAGCAAATCTGCAGAAGAACTCTTTGCAGTAGATGACCTATCTACCTCTATTACCCACCACCCTCTTCACAGCAGACAAGCTACTACTGATATTCATTACTGTCCCATTCCTGCTATTAATGCAATAAGAAAAACACGATAAGACAGACCCTTAGCAGCCATGATTTAATACAGGTTCATAGACTGGAGTACCTGGTCCAGCATAGTTGCCAGCAAGCCAGTGGAGCCCACGAAGCCAAGAGCTTCAACCTACACTATCGATATACACAAAGAGCAAGTTTGACCCAGGCTTCTCATCAGTATTTCAGGCTTACAGCTATTTGGGATGTTTGGAGACTGTTTTCACACATAGACAGAAGTGGAACAGGATGTCATGCAGGAAGCAGGGAAAGAAACATAGGTGAGGAATCACTGCTTTCCCTCCCACTTCTGAGCACCTTGAGGACTTTCAGGTTGTTTAGTTTGATGCCCACACTAGGAAAAAAAGAGTGAGGAGGTCTTTGCTCTCTTCTTCTCCTGCTCCCTGTTGACTTCCCAAGTATTGTTCTTTGCTCTGAGCCTCTTCTAGATCAAAGCCTGCAGGAAACCCATAGCGCACTTCAAGGCAATTCTGAATTAAATTCTCATGGAGGGAGGGAAGAGCATTCTCAAAGGCAGGAATCCAGGTAAGCCTGGCCTGTTTAATGACACAGGGCACAACAAGCTAAAAAAAATAGTCTCTAAACTCTTCTGATTAAACTCAACTCCTAAAGCACCGACAGGCTTAAACTCACACCTGCCTGTGAAGACGGAAAGAGGCAGTAATGTGGCCTGAGGGTTGTTCACTTGTGTATTTATTTATCTCTTGATCCCGTGGAGTTCTTTGATAGCATTTCACTGAACCACATCTCTGGTCCAAGCACATCATCCAGTTGTTGGCTTAAGAACAGCCTGGAAAGTATATTCCAGCAATGCAGAAGGTTGTCCTGGAGCAAACACCAAGGACAACAGCGAGGACCTCCAGGGTCTGATCCTGAATCCCAGGCACTAGATCACATCATCCTATCCAGACAAGTAGCATTGTCTGTCCTATGGCTAAATGTGCTTTCTTTATTTGTTACCAAGATCTTGCTCTCCAAATAACCCAGTTGCTGCTTCTTAGTCTGAGGCTGCCTGTCTCTTGGTCTTGTGTTTCTTTCATGATGTTTTCACCATGATACAAATATTGGTAATAATCCTTTGGCATTTTCACGCTTTTAAGCTAACACAAGCTGTTAAGCAATAGCAAGTTTTCCAGCAGTTGATTTCACAAAAAAACAATCCACCTGAAATGAGCTATGCTGACTACCTATCCTTTGCTCAAGGCACTTTCTCCTCAGGGAAATTAGCTAGTACCATGAGAGAGCAAAGAAGACCAATCAGGTCTTTTCATCTGTTCTTTTACTGCTTTCCTGGCACTTTCTCATTCTCACCATAATTAAGACCTCTGGAAGAGTCTGAGCAGAGCTAAAGGGAAAGCCGGAGACTGGGCAGGACACCAGGATGGGATAGAGGCAGAAGGGAGGTAAAAAGTGGAAAAGAAGCTTGTTTGTCTGTCTGTCCAAAGCAAGTTTGGTGAGCTAAAATTGTGTCAGAATTAAATAAATAATAATAATAAAAAAATCATACTAATACTGCAGGACCACTCATAAGGAGCAGAAAGAAGTAAAAGAAGTTGTTATTAGGAGCATACTTTTATATTCTACTATTGATTGAAATTGCAAGCTCAAAATAAACCAAGGCCATGAGGGTCATTTTCTTTCAGGCTTCTGTCTTAAAATGGCTAACACAATGTCTCCAATGACCTTGCAGAGCTCTGATTGAATGCATTTCTGACTTCTTTTTGTAACAACACCTCTATCCAGTGTCCACAGGGCAGTGTAATGAAGTGCAATTGAGTTGGGTATATTTTCAATGTGGAAAATGGGAGTTTATCTAGCCAAATGTGGGTCTTGAATTTTCTCCAGTAGCTTTGAGGGAGAGGGACAGAAACTGCTCAAGCTCTGTTGTCATCCTGTGTCTGTAAGATATCTGAGGCTAGTCTCTGTCCTAAAGCTGCGGGGATAGGCTATGATCTCAATTCCTACTAAAAGGAGCCAGGCAGAATTTCCCATAGCAGTTTAGACCGTCTCAGTCCCATTTCTCATGCAGGATGCTGCAGTGCTGGCAGCACGCTGGGCTGTGTCTAGCTATGGGTACAAAGAGCAGATTGGAAAGCCAGTGGGAATGAATTGCCACAAAGCGTTAGCTGCAGCTGTTTTTATGGGGATCAACAGGGATTCCTTGTTGTCATGACAACTCAACAACCTCCTCCGTGCTTCTCTGAAATACACACACACACCTGGGTGCTCGAGAGCGAGCGTTTGGTCCTTTTTCTTGCCTGGTGCAGGACCACGCCATCCCCCTCCTGATGCCAGACCACACCATCCACCTGGATGCAACATGTCACTGCCCAGTCTCAGGGAGAAAGAGCAAGGACACGTTCATGAGGCTGCTCAGCTCTCGGTGGAGCTCCTGTCTTGTGAAGGAACTGCAGCATATGGGGTTATTCAAGCCTGTTTCTCAATTAGCGGACTGCCAAGGAATATACCAGCATCTGTTGTTAAGGCTTCTTTCCAGAAGACTCTCATGGTTGGTGCAATTGTAACTAGCCTCTGGGGCTGCGGTTTGCACCGAGCAATTCTTTCTTGCTTCTTTGGTATTTTCCAACCTTTTGGAGGAATTTTAGAACAGCAAAGAATGGCTAAGAAACAGCTGCCATGCACCAACACTTTCCATGAGATCGAAGTCTCTAAGACACTGTAATACCTGTTTTGTCCTGGTTATATTGTGGGATAAGACCAAGGCAAGGTGAGGATTATCTTCCAAGGTACAGGGACAAGGAATGGACAAGGAACTAGCATTTTCATGGATCCATTGACCAGAGCTGCTGGTCTGAGATAAGAGTTGTTTCACTCCAGTTGGACTCCTGAAGGCTACCATAAGGCAGAGGCTTTAAGTGGCTCAGAGGTTTGCAGAAATGATTAGAAAAGGACAAGGAATAAGTTTCATACAAGCTCAAGCACAGACTACAACTGGAGCATAGGCAAGGAAGACGTGGACAGAACAACACACAACATCTCTACCTGGTACACTAGGCTTCGACTACTGAATTATCTAGAAGAATCTCAAACTTTGGGAGGAGAGAAAGAAAGTAAAATGTAACTAAGCCCTAGCTCAGCTTGCCCTGAGCAGAACCAGAAGCTCAGGAGAGCAGAGCACAGGTCTGACCCATGAAGATCCTGCCTGTCCTGAATCTTTTTTAGCCAGAAGCTCAAGCCTGTGTAAACATCCTGCTTTATTTTGACAAAATGAATAGAGGGGAATTATTCCAATTCCGGAGAGTCACCAAGCTCAGCTTGATCTCTGAGATTCTCTATGAAGAATTTGGTATTCACCACCAATTTCCCCTGATGTATTGCTAAGATCCTGTAGCTCAGTGAGTTACTCCATAAATATAACTCATGGTAGCCTAGCACTAGACTCTTTGCATGGATGGTCTGATTGGCAGTAACCCCTTCAGAGGCAGTTGACTCTGCAAATGACCACAGTTGACCATGGCCAAGTCATTTTTCTTTTTCATCACAAGGAGCTATCCAAGGGGAATAGCAATTGGAGATGGAAATATTCTTCATGGATGGAGGCCTATGGCTGTCATCAGTCCATGTTGCCCACAATACATTACTGGCAAGAAGAACTGGGAGGTCTAGCTTAAGGCTTAAGCCTACTCCAAAAACCTGTTCTGTGTCAGAGAATTGCTGACGTTTCATACCAGATGAGCTTCCTCCCATTTGTCCCGGTTTTCCTCCGATAACAGGTTGCTGACGATCTGGACAAAGTTCTGGGGAAGAGAAACAAAGAGAGAGAAAGAGAGAGAAAGAAAGGAGGTGTTGAGCAAAACAGGTTAAAATAAAGCTTATATCCAAGACTTTCACTGTGACTGCTACAACTTCTAAGGCACTAGACAGAGAATTTGTGTTGTCTTCATTACTGAAAATTTTTACGAGCAGCTGTTAGATACACAGCTGCCAGAAATGGGCTAAGAATAGGTGATCTTGCCTTGTATAAATCTCTTCCTGTCCTATTTTATAATATTTTCATTATTTCCGGGGAAATCTCCTTATAGTCCTCTTTCCTCCTTGACTGGGAAAGTAAAGCAGTGAAGGAGCAAGGGGAGGCCGTGCATAGAGGTCATTTTATGGGACTATGCAAAACACAACAAGAAAGGAGACAAGTGATTTCAAGACCATTGATTTTTGTCTCCAATTCTGCCACTCATTGCAGATCCTCCAGGATTAGTTTAGTGTTTCAAGTCGTGTGGTGATGACCTATCCCAGGGGTATATCTTATAGCTGCTTGGCATGCAGCTGCTGAAAGTAAAATCCTGGAGTGACAAGATATGGAGACATTTTCCTGCATCAACATCCTGGTACTTAATACCACAGGATCGTCTTACCTCTAGTCATTAGACTACAATCCTTTCCAAAAAACACTCTCATGTCAATTAGACTCCACAGTAAGTGCTATTAGTTCAAATAAATGCTATCAGTCACTTTGGTTTTCAAGTTCTTATAAGCCAGGCAGAATGACCTCAAATGGGAGGTTGTTAGCACAGAGAGTCACTTCACATGGGCAGAAATTTTTCTCAGTTCTCATCAGCTCTGATTTGACTCCAAAGGACGGAATCAGACCCCGCCTACAAGTGTGCACCTCAGCTCACCTGCACATCCCCAGAAGTTGGGCTGTAATAAGCCCTACGGAAGATCTCTGTCATGTTCCTGAGTACGTCGATGGTAGACAGCAAGTCCCCACTGTAGCTGGTCCCGTCCTGAGAGATTTCCACGAGGTTCTGGAGCACGTCTGATAGTCCGTCTCCCATCAAGCCACGCTGAGCTTTGGAAAGATGTTCCCTGGTCTGAGAGACGGAAAGGAACATGACAAATGTTAGTGACAGTCAAAACTCGAGTTAATGAGCTCAGTGGAGGAATTGCTGGGGGAAAGTTTATGACCTTCCACATAATTCAGAGCACAGAGAGATGAATTTGACAATCTCAGCTGGACTGAGAGTCTGTGATATTTATAAAATGGTAGCAGAGCAGAAGCCAAATTTTTGGTATGCACACAAAAAAAAGATTGTTTGTAAAATCAGAAGAGGTTATTTACTACACAGGGGCTACTCTACTGCTAAATCAAAACCAGAAAACATATCTTTTTCTTTTTTTTTTTGTCCCCAGACTTGTCTTTTAACTGAATTTTACCTATTTTAGAAGGAACTGTAGCTAGTCCTGAACAGGAAAGCACAAGTCTAATAAAGAAAATAGCATTTCAAGGCAAGGCTCAGGAGACTAGCACAATGGGAGATTTCATCACAACGTGAACTTTTTGAGACTAATGAAAAATAAATGACCTATTTAATGTTATTATTATTGGCAAAAATGTTACAAACACATTATAATACTCAGTGAGGGACCATCCCTTGCCCATGGATTTTTTTTTTTTTTTCAACTGCAACAACTAAAAAGCCATTTTGGAGGATCTCGTTTAGCTGAGAGGCCAGTCTTCCTTACCATCATCTGTATGTTCCTGTAATCAATAGAAACACACTTGATGTATGTTGGAGGGTCCCAGTAAGCTATTCCTTCTTCATCTAAAGTGCATCTTCGAAGGATCAGCCCTGAAACAGGAAAGAAAAGAGCATGGGAATAGAAATGGTAGAAGGAAAAGCCAAGCATCTTCACAGAGGTGACCCAGAACTGGCCAACGCTGCTACAAACACATAACTACCAACAGGGGCACCTGCTAATGCACAAACCTCATGTACTGTTGTGTAGGACAGGTTATTTATAGTTCCTTTTCCAGCATTTTCTCAGTGAGGGGCAGGAGGATGGAAGAGAATGAGAATGGAAACAAAAACCTTGTGATTTGAACCTAGCTAACTAAAGCAAAAGAAGGCTTTTCCTGCCTTGGTATACAACAGCCTAAGTCTCACAAGCTTCCTGAGCTGGCATGGTCTTGCAAACAAACCATCCGCAGTGGCTTATGCTTCCTACACCGTCTCAACAAGAATAAACATCCAACAGCACCATCCTTGCATCAGTTGAAAGGCTCTGGAAGCTGCCTGCAATCTTCCCCTCTGTTCTTCATGAGCTACACTGAGTCTTGCAGTGGTGATCATGCATCTCTCTCATGCAGAAGAAGAGAGGTATCAGCAAGGGGAAAGGGTCTGAGCAGGTTTGCCGTCATTTGAAGAGTCTTGAGGAGCAGGCTTTGGCTGAGTCCACAATTCTATTGCTGCTGCAGAATGATTTGGTGACCTGGCTGTGGATACAGCCTTTCCTCTAGGATAGCATGTAGGATGACACTGGATAGCCTAGGCTGTGTGAGTCAGAGAGCTTCAGGTTTTGTCTGCATCCACAACCTCACTCAAACACAATAAAAACCTTTATGTTCATTACAGAAACTGTTGTCCCCATTTCATTTCCTGTGTGAGAATGAAGGACATCCAGTTAAGGATGTCCACTAATACATCTCCTGGAGCTTTGTTCCCTTGCACTTTCAACTCCTTAGGAAACACAAGGCTGGAGTCTCCATGGATAAAATCTAATTGTGCAGACACTGTCACTTCAACCACCATGGTCAGATCATCCACCTGAGTACCTAAAGATATGTTTAGGAAGCTAGTATGATTTCTAAGACGGAAACAGAAACATCTATGTGTGAGTGAATAATTCAATCGACTTGCAGATGTTGGCTTCTTTTACGGAGAAAAACACAATACTTAAGTCCAGGGGATTTTAATTATCATTCGTGATATATCCCTACCTGCTTCTGCAGAGCTATATGTAGATAACAGGGTTGACAAAGTGAAGCCTTCCCAGGGAAGCTGTCCCAGGACTAGGCAGTAGCTGGATGCTAAAGCACCTTAGATTACCCATGATAGATCGAGAAGGTTAAACAATGAGGGGCCATGGAAACCCAGGGAGATTTTATTCAGCCCGGATCTTAGGGAGAGAAGTTCCATTGTTCACCCCATTCCACAACCAGAGTCCCCTCATGTGATGGATGAAGGATGCTCCGGAGGACGGCCAGCTCCTGGGCCAGGACGTGTGATCATCCTTACCCGTAGCATTGCGCGGGCACCGGACGGCTGCAGCATCCCCAGCAGGCGTCTCTTTCCACACCACAGAGCCAAAGCTTTCCTCATCACAGATTTCATGGGGCTCTGCAAGGAAGGAAAAATTCTGTTGGTGAAAGCTCCTTCCGCAGGTCACAAAGTAACGAAACAGAAAGACGAGAAAAGAGAAACCCAGGGGGAAAACAGAAGATTGATCCAGAGGAAAGAGCATTGCAAAGTAAACCAGGATGTCTGGAGGTGAATTCCCAGCTCCACGGCTGACTTGGCACCTGGCCCCATACAAGCCCATCAACCTCTCTGGAGTTTGCTCTATTTGAAAGCTGGGCTGCAGGCCATGTCAAGGATTAGCCAGCTAATACACTCCTAACAACCTGGAAAAGTGCTAACATGCGTGCCTTGCCTTGAGACAGATCTTTGGAATAAAAATGTTATTGCAGGGGAGTTTTCTTTCTTTTCTTTCTCTTATTTTTTTTCTGATTATGGAGAAGATGGATATCTTTTGGGTGTGAACACTATGCTTGCAGACCCTACTCCTGGTCTATCCTCAGAGTCATCACATAGGTTTGGGGCTAGATATTCCTAAAATGCATCTCTGAATAAATAAATTGGAGTAAGAATGAAGGAAAGAGCAGCAAGTGGAGGAAAAAAAAAAAAAAAAAAAAAAGGATGTATTCTTCAGGTAGAGCTTCTCCGCATCCTCTGTTGCTGTCTTATGTAGGGTCTCGAGAAGATCGGAGTACCAGATCCGATGCAGATCCGATTTGCATTTGCAGCTCATTTCTGAATGTTACTGCAAAGCCCAGCAGACTGCAGAAATGTGGAAAAAGCATTCACAGATGCTACAGAAAAACCCCTTTGGAAGGAGACATCTTCCAGCTGCTTCCAGCTGCGGAAGGAGAGTATCCACCACAGAAGGAGTGGGATACAGAGCTTGAAACACCCTGGATTGCAAAGCAGTGGAGCTGCACATCAGAAAGCAGAGTTTGTTCCCATCAGACCCACTCCTCTTCCTCCCTCTCTAAACCATCAAACCTGCCCTATTTCGCTACCCCTGCAGTCTCCCTGGGGACCACTGAGGGATGCTGTGGACTAGAGATGCTCTCTAGCAATACACGGGTTGTCTGGAATTGTCTTGCCAGTGAGAGCAGCAGGAAGTCCCAGGCTGGGAGAGTCATTTCACACACACCGTCTTCTCTTTTTTCAATATTGTTCCATAGCAAAATCTTTTTTTTTAATTTCTTTTCTTTTCTTTTTTTTAAACAGAGTAACCTGTATTTGTACCAGGAGATATTAATAAATAACCCAATTAAGCTCAATTCTTCTGTTCAAATCAAACCATGCCAGCGTTTGATACTTTCTCCAGAGGAAATTGAGCCGGTTTATTCTTAGCCTCTGATGACTCCCCCACCTTTTCCTTCCTCTGCAAATTAACAACTGCAGCAAGACCCCCCGGGTATTGAACCCCAGCATGGCTCGGTCCCTGGGTCGTGCCTTTCCCTTTGGAACACTGCACAGACATGAGATCCTAGAGAGAAGGCTAGAAAAGATTGGTCTTGTTTCACCAGGGCCCCAGCTGGCACAAGCTGAAGCTGAAATAAATCTGCATCGCTCCGCCGACACCACCAGATGACCTGGTGCTAAGATTTTCTGTGGCAAGGGAGAGCTTTGTGCCCGAGTTTGAAGAGACTCTCACACGCTGCTGCTAATTGAGAGGCGCAGCTTGCAAGAAGAGGTGATGTCTTTTATGAGAACATAGCTGGGAAAAAAAAAAAAGGGGGGGAAAAGAAAGAGTGAATATGCTTTCTCACGGCCTCTTTATCAGGTTTCTCGTCTAGTTAAACTGGGTGAAACTCCTGCGCTGAAGCATTTGGTTTTATCTTTACAGCTTGCAAAGGACTCGGGTGGGCAGCAAAACGCTGCAGATTCTCCCCAAAAATGGTCTCCAAAAAACTTCCCTCCAAAAAACGTCTTTTTGTTGAGCTACGACACATCTTGGGAGTCCGGACCGCTCGGGTGCCTTCGCGGGAATCCCTCCTGTTGTTCCCTGAGCTCTTCTGACAATTAATTAACCTCCCGGTCAAAAATCAGGGCCCATCACGATCGATGCGGTCTGACTGCCAGCATCGCACAGGCCATCGATTTCCCACCAGCAGTTTCACCAGAAAGCCTTTTAAATGGGACTGCGGAAGAGAATAAAAATGGTGCACTGGCCCTTTTATTTATTTATTTATTTATTGGCCTTTTTATACTGAGGAGGAGACAGATGGAGGGATTCTCCCCTGTAGGAATTTCCTTTTTATTATTTTTTGCACCAAAACCCAAGATATTTTTCACATTAAAACCCAAGATTTCCTCTGTCCTGTCCCTCAGCCCTTGATCTCCATTCAGACTTTTTGCACTCTTTTTTTTCTGAGATGAATGCTGCCACCATCACTATGTATGGCGAGGAAGGCTAAGGCAAGGCAAGGACCTGACACGTATGGATGTGTCTGTCCTATTAACACTGCCTCTGGCATGCAGGTTTCCCAGAGGCTACATAAAGTGTGGGAAACCTCCACACCACCCTCAGCACTCAAATACATGGACTGGGGACAGCATTATTTTTCACCTCTATCAAATTTTATGACTCTTTTCCTCTTACGACTCCACAGCAGTGAAAAACACCTTATATACACCCAACACTCAGTGAAATCAGCAGGATCCTTGCACTGCATCCAGGAGTTCTTTCCACAAAACCCTGTGTTCCTCGTGCAGCATCAGGGGCTCCATGGGGCACTTACCAGGACATTTCTTGTCGTTGCACTGTTTGTACTCTTCCTTGGGACCCTGGCAAGTCGCTCCACCAAAGAAAGGCCCGTAGCACACGCGGTCACGTCTTTGGGTCCCACCTCCGCACGTGGTGGTGCAGCTTCCCCACACGCCCCACGCCTGCCACTTCCCATCCACTGGAAATGAGAAAGAGGAGAGAAAGAGCCCGTCACCATCACACTCATCAGAGGGTGGCAAATATCTAAGGTAAACCTGGAACATGTGGTTAATAGGGCAGGACTCTGTGTGAAGGGAGATTTCCTGCCTTGGTCACTTGTCTGCTTCTCAATAGTGTCCTCTTCTCAATGTGTCCTCTTCACACTGGTCTAAAGGGACCAGGAGGGCCTTCAGGGGAGAAACCATGAAGAAACATCAAATAAAGGTCTCTCCATCTGTTTCCATTGCATCATTGCTTCACATGCCTTGGACAGAGATTTTGCAAGAGCCCTGGGCTTAGAGGCTGTCTCATTTCATTGTATCTTCTCCAAGCATTTCTCAGGATTCAGTGGAAATACTTGTTCTTTTTCTATTAACAATGGCATTTATCAAAACGCTGTAAAAATGTTAATTAGTCCTCACAACAAGCCTGCAAGTGGGGAAGCATTCTCCTGCATCACAGATGTAAAGCAATAACTCAGTGACAGAACTAGAGCACGGATTTTAGCCTCCTGATTCCTACTTGGATCCTAATTAGGAGATAACAGGACATCCTGGGTCTGATAACTCCTGTTGAGAGGGTGGAGGATCCCACTCTTTTTTCTCCAAAGATTTGAAGAAAATTATTATCAAAAAAAAAGGGACAGGTCCAAACTCTGATGCTTTCTAAAGTGGTACCATATGGAGTCCAACGTTCCTTCAGTCTCTAACTCTGAAATCAGTGGGAGGAGGATGCCTAAAAACAGAGTCAAGCACTTTGTGTCTCTGAAAATCTTCAGAAGTTGCAAAGACAGAGTGGGATGTAGGTAACAGAATCTACTGGCGTCTATATAGGAAAGTACAACACTCATATTAAACAATGTTTTATGTTACTCTGCTGCTATACATTAGATTTCCATGCAGATGATGGGCCTCTCCATATCAGAGACATACTGCTTCTCAGTCCCATGTAGGCTAACAGCCCATGAGAGAGCCAAGGGCCAGGAGAATCACAGCAAGAATTGATCATTGATCAAACTTGAAGGCTTCTGGAGGTTCAAACCTTGTTTCCAGGTGGCAATATTAGCCACATAAGCAGTTCCACTAGTTCCACTCAATGCCTTGGCAATGACCTTCCCCAAGAAAGAGGAAAATTGCAGTGATTCCGCAATAGTGGCCTCAGCCTGAGAAATGACTTCTGGTATTGGGTAAGCTGAGATATCTGTTCCTGTTTATGTCTATTGCTTCTCCCAGAGCTACTCTGCGCTAGCCTCATCATGGACAAGGTTTAAAGCCATGATAGAACAGTAGTGCTGCCCTGTTTGCTTTAGCTATAGCTAGGAGTGTTCAATTGGTAAAGAACAGACAAGAGAAACAAAAAACAAAAACAAAAAAGAGGAAAGTAGAAGCATTGCAGAGGCAACAGAAAGGAGTTTTGTTCTGTAAGGACAAGCTGAAAATTGCTATTTAATGTTAGAAAAACATTTCCCCTGTAGATAATAACTCATTTCTCCAATCTCCTGAAGCACTTGACCACTACAGGTCGTCTTACATGGTCCATTGGTAACATCATCTCCTTATTACTGCATTAGCGGTTAAAACTGTCCCACTCTTTCCCAGAGGAAATAGGAGGGATTTTACAACAGCCTACCTGGAATTACAGCAGGATGGAAAAGATGAAGGCATCGGCCACTAACCTGGACATTGCCGTAGGAAACAGTCCCTGGTCTCCACCCAGTGTCCCTGACATTCTGCTCCGCCGTAGGAGGGCCCGTTGCACTCCCTTGTCCGCTGCTGGGTGCCGTTGGAGCAGGAGGCAGAGCACGAGCTCCAGCTCGACCACTCGTTCCAGTTGCCGTCCACTGAGTGGCCCAAAGAAAGAAAACAAAACTGAATGTGAAAATCGCTCCCACCGGAAGGAGGCAGGAGCAAGAGTCGACAGCCTGTGCAAACGGGAGGGCCAAAAGGACAGGACAAACCGGGTGCATGGGGCAGGACGGAGAGGAACATCAAGGAAACGTTCAGAAAAGTGTGGAAATGGCAATTTCTCAGGACCCGCAGCAAACTCTGACCCATGTTTTATGGCCCAGGAAGACATAAGTGCCTAGCCATTTTTTTTTTTGTTCATATTCTGCATAGTACCGTAAAGTTGAAATTGTTAATATTATACATTCCAACGTAAAAGTCAAAATTATTAATATTGTAGACATTACATAAAAATAGGGAGCACAAACTATGCTTTCATGAATTTTTTTAAGGAATCCATACATTCCCATAATGTTTTCCTCTGGATAATCAGCACTTTTTGAAGAAATATTTTTCGTCATGACTCATCCGAAGTAAAGGATGAGCCTAGAAGGAAGGGAACTTCAAATTTTGGGTGGTTTTCTTTTTTGCTGTTTTGTTTTGCTTTGTTTTTTTCAGGGCAATCATTAAAGCACATATACAAATGGGAATCGCAAAGTTATTCAACAGTTATTCAAGCTGTCAGACAGAAAATACTTGGAGCGTAGGTGCGATCTAATGCGACATCATGAGTAGAGAGCATGTGTGTGGTCAGTGTCCTCCTGTCATGGCTGAATTAACACTGACAGCCTTGATATGTCTCGACACAGAAGCAGCTCGGATAGATAATTAAACAGGAGAGGAAGCAAAAAGAGGAGTTATGATAAGGACAGGAAGAAGCATCACTACATCCTATTAGCATGACGTAAGGTAAAGCATTCCCAAGAGTGGCACTTTTACACTCTAATTGGATCCTGATCAACCCAGTCCATTATTCCTGGAAAATTTTTCCTCATTAGCAGCTGTCATTATGCTTTGTTTAACTTTCACTATTAGTTCTTAAGAAAAAAAAAAAATCCTAAAATGTCTAAATCATAGATTAAATCTTTTTTTTTTTTGTAGATTCCAGATTTTTGTTGGTGTTGTTGACTTTGTTTACTAGTCCTGGAAAAAACATATAGAGCCTGATCCATTGTGTAGCTGCAAGTCTTCAAACAACTCCCAATAACAGCTAAGTGGCATTTTTTTATTTGTTTTTAAGCATGTAGGAAAATGCCAAAATACCCAACTGTTAACTCAGAGGGTGCACAGGAGCTCTGTAGGTCTGAAAAATAAGGCAATTCCAGAGGAAGGTGCCTAACAATCCAAGCTTGATGCTTTCACCATGTGTAAATTCAACATGCCACATCAATGTATATCATTCCCAAGGAGGCAAATTGCGAAGGTGGTGACTGGACAGGGATAATTCTTCTCTGGAACTAATTCAAAAGATTTTACCTACTACCGCTGTTGTTCCTGTAGCAGAGCATTTTTTAGCAGCTTTTGGAGCAAGGAAGGCGTAGGCAACAGGACTGTCTAGTGTATGAAAAGCTGAATGTTGTTGTGCTTCAATGAGTCCCCCAGTGCTGCACTCATTTGGCACTGCGAGGCCACTGATTGCTTTTGAGGCATTAATTAGAGCTGAAGTCTTTCTGTTAGGCTGCCTGTCTCTTCCACCACTGTTTCATTTGCCACAGCGTAGACACATATTTATTTGTATTTAAATTAATTATGGATCAATGTTAACTCAAGATATGCTTTATTGCCCAAGCAATACTAGCCCTGACTTTTTCAATTTGTCTTTTTATGACAGAGCCAATTTTGTAACTGGGATGTTCTTTATTCTGAGCACAGTCTTTTGGACTGTGGCCAGAAATCCGAGGATAGTTATTTGGGGTGAAAACTAGGCAGAAAATGCCAGGAGTCTTTTCACTAATGTTTTCACAAAGTTCTTCATCACTCCCACAGTCCCTCTTCTCCTCTGGGGACGTAAGGAATTTTCATGATGTTTCTCATGAAACCTAAAAAAATTCTGTTGACATTATCCTGAGAGATGGGAGGTGGATTGGGAATAACCCTCATGTTTAGATCATGGTTCACCAGGACACTCTGATCTCCAAATGAAGATAATGAGGGGTCAGTGATAAACTCAAGGCCCATCTGTTTTGGAGGAGGAATCTAGAGGAGTGCAATTGGATTTCCAGTAGATTAAAGCTGTTTCCTCTGAGGCTGGTTTCTAATATTTCAAAACAAAACTTGGGGAGAAGTGTTTGGAAGTTAAATCTAAGAGTAGGAAAAAGAGTTCCTCTAAGAGCAGACTCTCAGAAATGCCTCTGCCTATGTCACTGCCCAAGGCAGGATCAAGTACACAGAGTTTGCATATAGCAAAATCCAGGCACATATAATACTAGCAAGCAAAATTATTAATTCCAGAAAAACAACAAGCTGAATTGACCAGAGCAACGTCAACACATCTTCAGACATCATAAACAAGAAGTGTAAGATGGTCATGTAAACAATAGTAACAGCTGAGTTAGCCCAGGTCTATCCCATGTAGCATGTCCAATGGAGGGGAAATCTGAACCTCATACAATCCTGAAATGAATACACCCAGTAGGTTCCTCCAAGTTGCTCCTCCAATGTGCTCCTTTCTTATCCAGAGGATCCTCTTTGGGAAGTATAATCCGTGTGCTCATCCATCACAGATGGGTAGCTGGACATGCGCTCAGTGGCAAAATCAATGTCCTTCTTCAGGGTTGGGGAGACCTGCTGAAGGGAAGGCTCTGCATCTCTAACTGCCTTACCTGGGCAAAGTGCAATGTTGCAGAACTTGGTTTGCTTTTCTGGGCCCTCGCATGGGTTCCCACCAAACTGAGGAGGTTTGCATGTGCGGGTCCGATCCCTGTATCCTCTCCCACACGTGGAAGAGCACAGGCTCCACGGAGACCACTCGTCCCAGGTGCCATGCACTGAAATCAAAGCAGAAGAAGTAAATCTCCTTAGGAAAGGAGGTCTGGAGACCCAATAAGTGAGCCCACAGAGCACAGCATCTTCCCACTCAAATAAGCAGTATGTGAGAAAGTAGTGTAGGAAGATCAAGAACAAACCAGCCTGAAATGTGCAATAGGAACATCATGTAATGTTTTATGATTTGGTATTGGCAGCAAGTGTCTCTCACTTTCCAGCCTACATGAAATAAATCTTAATGCACTTTTCATTGACCCTATTTTTGTCTGATTTTTGAGTCCAAGGAGAGGACTTCTTTTGAACAAAAGGTGCAATTAGCTAGAGAGGAGCAAAAAGGTCCTTTGAAGAGTAGCATCACTATCATTTTGTAACTTTTTGCCATTATTTTCCTCTCCTCATTTTTTTATCATTGAATATTCAAAGGCTGCAGCTTTTCAAGCTCTCAGAAAGGGTGCAATGTGTCTACTAATTAGTGTCATATAGCAGTGACATCTTTGGAGCAAACTCAGGGAAACTCAAGAGAATAAAGTGGACATGCAATAAGCACCACACTTCTGGTCATCACTGGTAATTCCAAGAATTAGATAACCAGAGACTTCTAATCCATATTAATCTAATTTTACCCAATCTAATCTAATCTAATCTGACCAGGTAATTTTTGGAAAGTCAGTGACTGTAACTGCTAGAGGGGAAATATTGCCAGAATGTACTGATGTCTCTTAAGGGACTTAGTTTAATTTCAGAGCTCTTCAGACTAATGCTGAGGTCCCAGACCATATTTGTTCACCAGAATTGTAGAAGAAGGAATATGAAAGCAATGAGAAGTGTTGGCTCTCTTCTTAAGGAAACCAGCAGCGTAAGTTTTTCATGTGGACTTTGCAATGTTATGCATGATGTTGGGCTTTGAGCAACTGAAGGTCAAAGGTGTCACCTGCTGCTTCTCTTTCTCTGACACATGTTTGGAAACTTCCCATAAGGACATGATCCTTTCAGATTCACGTGTCCTTTTCATTTAGAAAAGCATGGAATTGTCAAAGCATGCAGAATCACAGTCCACCCGCTGGGGCTGGGTCAGTTGAGGGTTTATGAGACTTTATGGTAAAATTAGAAGGGAAGGGGGGATCTACCTCCAAACACTTATTGTGCACTGCCAAAGTCTTTAGAGCACCAAGATACTAAGTTACCTGGAAAAGATGAATGAACAGCAAACACTAATTTCATCTTCTCCCTTTGCACCCATGGGTGCTTGTGATTTTGGTCAGGGAATTAGGCTATAGAAGGCACTAAACTCATTATCAGAGCTGAAAACCTGATCCGTTACAGAAAAGGCCTTCCAGCCTTTCCTGTAGGTGTGAGAAGATACCATGGGCAGTCACTACTCCATGCACTCTGATTCACTTCCCCTTCTGCCCGCTGATCCCACTCATCTGCCCATGATCTGCCCACTCATCCCACCTGGGCACACGGCAGAGTTGTTGCACTGCCTCTGCTCCCGGAGAGGGCCGCTGCACTGGGTGCTGTAGGAAGACGACACGCAGAACCTCGTCCTGGTCTGCCAGCCCTCCCCGCACGTGGTCGAACACACGCTCCATGGGGACCACTCCTCTGCTGCAGGATCACCTGTTGGGGTTGGAGCAGAAGGTGAGGGTATGGCATCGTTGATCCCTGGAATCTGTCACGGTGACTTTCAAACCGTATTTCATCAACCACTGGGAATCGGTGAAGCTATGCAGTGTGTCCTACATCTGGTGTGACAGCAAGGGTGCAAAGGGGGTTGTGAAAAAAACAAATGTAAAGGCTGACAATGGTCCAAAATGTTTTTGGGAAATGTTTCTTAGAGTTGTAACACACACTCAGAAAAAGGGGAGAAAGATAGTGTAGAAGCATCGGGACACTGGGTAGTGCGGGTTCCACCACTGATGATGGTATAGCCACTACAACATGAGATGAGCTGAGATGTATATACCTCACCTTGGGATGGTGGCAGTGTTTAGATAAGGATAGTAAATGTGTCCATATTTGGAGAATTCATATAGATTCAACTTGTGTCTCCTCAGTTCAGATTGACAGCAGAAGAGGAGACAAAATACAAGGTGACAGTGCCTGAGGAGGACATTGGCTCAAGTAATCCCACCAAGGCTTCTCCTATCATTTTGTTCTTGTGGAGAACACCATGTCCTTGTGGAGAAAAACTGCTTTATAGCACATGGTATGGAACAAGGTTGCCTGTTCCCAGGCATTGCTTCTCAACTACTTACCTGATGGGGCAGCATTGGAAAGCACAGTAAAGCATCTCATCAGAGATGAGAAAGAGACATATTCCTTCTATCATTAATATCCCTAAAAGCACATAATGTTACCAGTGGTGCTTCACCCAGGCCATAGCCTCAAAAAAAGTCACTAAGTTTATGGTATGGGCAGGGAAAGGGCAGAGTTTTCCATGAGTTTTCATAGTCGATAAATACTCACTGAGAAAATGTCTTTCCCTCTCTGCACGAAAAAACAGCCCACTCTGCTTCATTTAATTAAATTTTGCATTGTTTGGGTTTTTATTTTTTCTGTGTATTACTAATAATTAAGCATGAAAAACCTAGAACATAACATTTGGCATGTATAGTAGACAGGCATATGGCAACAACAAACACCAACAACACATCTTTGAGGTTACACAATATAGAGGCCCTCTAGTAGCAAGTTCCTCAAAGCATCTGACAGCACCATGTTGCATCCCAGCAAGATGCATCTGGCAGACCGTGGTGGAAGGCACAAGGACCACAGCACTGAGCGGAACATAACTTGAGGGACCTACAATGCAGCATAGTCTGAAATGCACCCAATATGTGGACTCATATCCCGTAGCATGACCGAATTCCCCAGATAAAGCTGGACAATGGATTCCACATTGGACTGACTAGCTGCAACATGGAGAGTGAAAGAGATCCAGTTTCTGGGCTGCTGTTGTTTGGGATCTTGGCCTGCTTTAGGACAGCAAGCACTAAAGATCAACTGCATGAAAATTGGTGTAAATACTGTAGTCATTATGGTGATTGTGTCAGGGATCACCAAGCTGCCCAAGACTACTGAAGGTATCATCTGTGATACCATCTAAGGTTGCCTAAAGCTGTGCATGTCTGACATCCTTCTCAAGACAGTTTATTCATTTACTGGTGTTGCAGCGAGTTTTGTCAACATGCAGTGAAACTTTATACAGAATTTCAAGCATTCATGGCAAACTGACTGAGTGCCAATTCATTTATCTACCCGCTGGGGTTTGGGGTGCTGGTATCTACATTATCTTGTATGCATTGTGGTTTTCAGCAAATCTGCTTTGTATGGCTTTCCCTTCCTCACCCATGCTGTCGCAGTCATCATCCTGAGCTCCTCTTTAACAAGGTCAAGGGACAAGCAAAATGCATTCCCCCTGCAGTCTGTGCTCTGCCCACTTAGGGGGATGGATGTTGGACATAATTGATTATGTTCATTAAGCCAAAGTTGCTCAATATTTTTTCATTCTGCATCAGATTAATCTACCTAGTTGGCACCAATTAGGCAGAGATTGTTAGGCACTGGTCTTTCTCTGGGATCCAAAGGAGACAGGACATGTTTTGAGGCTTTGAGGCTTCAAGAAACTATCTGTCCCATAACCTCTTTCCCAAGTATTGGATTTCCTGGTATATCTGAATTTCCATGGATTTAGATTCCCTTTCTGCTAGTACTTGGTTGGCTCTCTTGGATGTATAGGCTTGTGATACTCAGAGACTGCTACCAGCAAATTACCTTTCTGGCATCATCTTTTCAACAGGATGGCCCAGATTCCAGAAGACCCTTCTTTGGCTCAACCTTCCCAGCTGCCTACCCCATCTAAACCTCACACAGACGGCACATTTCCACTACTTGCAGAACCATGTCCAAACTTCTCCATCAACCTTGCAGCAACCTCCCCTCTGCTTCACCCAGCAGTACCACATCTCTCAGTGGCAACGGGCTGGCATTTTGAAGCTGGTCTCCAGTGCCACTGTGAAAACATTCCCCTGGTTTCTTCATCTCACATGGCATTTGCTTTTTTCTTTTTGGTACCTAGTTAAAGGCTACCAGTAGGTACAGAATCACAGAATCACAGAATGGTTGAGATTGGAAGGGACTTCTGGAGATCATCTAGTCCAACCCCCCTGCCCCAGCAGGGACACCTAGAGCATGTGGCACAGGGTGGCATCCAGGCGGGTTTGGAAGACCTCCAGAGAAGGAGATTCCACAACCTCTCTGGACAGCCTGTTCAAGGGCTCCGTCACCCTCACAAGAAACAAGTTCTTCCTCACATGGAGATGGAACTTCCTGTGTCTCAACTTGCACCCATGCACAAGTTCCTAGAAGCATTTCTCATAGGCCAGAGAGGGGACAGAAGGAGCCTGCAGGGATGTAGTGATTTATCCTATCAGTGACTCATGGCTCAGAAAAACTGCCATCCCACCACCTCCTACTCAGGCTTGACTGTAGTTTCGCAAGCTCTAACCCCAGTCAAGAATTACTGTGTCATTAGAAGAATGAACGGTCACTTTGACCCAATTTCCACCTGTTCCGTCCCTTTCCCCTTCTTTACTTTTTGGCCTTTGCCATTTCACAGTATCAATAAAGTCAAATCTCTTTAACTATCATTACACCACTCTCCAGTCCAGAATGCAGCTTATCAAGTACTGTCTATTCTTTTGGTTTGGTATAGTTTCAGACTAATCAGTTTATCTCAGTTCAGTCAAGCCTCAATGCTTGCAGCAGAAATACAACTAAGTTTCAAACTATGCTAGACTTTGCCCCACAAGGCTGTCAGAACCTCTTGGCATCAGGCCTACAAGCTGTTTTGTTCCCCACCCAAAAACAGTAGAATAACACCTCTCTCTAAAATTATTCACGAGCACAATTTCTTCATGCCTTCAGGACAGATTGCAGCTGGTGGGAATCACTGGTTCATCCCAGGAATGAATCTTGGTTTTGCTTATCAATACAAGGTCCAGAATCTGCCATGCTCCTCCAACCCTGACAGCCCTATAGTACAGCTCAACATTTAGGCTCTTGCCAAATAAC
This sequence comes from Eudromia elegans, assembly GCA_003342815.1. Taxonomy (NCBI): domain Eukaryota; kingdom Metazoa; phylum Chordata; class Aves; order Tinamiformes; family Tinamidae; genus Eudromia; species Eudromia elegans. The sequence goes on along the minus strand of PTEX01000085.1, from coordinate 2,043,731 downwards.
CAGACCTGGAAGAGATACAAAACCATAACGAGAGTTTCACTCCAGAGTAGGGATATGAGGGGCCTTGCATTGCCCTCCTCATGACTGATGCCCAAGACATATGTCCAAAACACTGACCTCCAATATGTCCTGCAGTACTCCAGGCTAGCATGGAGAACAACAAGGTGCCAGCTGGCATCTGGAAGGACTTGGCAGGGAGAAGCTTTGCTTTCAGAGAGAAAGGGGCCCTGTGCAGGACTTTATGGTCATGTCTCCTACTCCTACTCTTTCTGGAGGGCAGGGGACTCTTCTGCAGCTGCAGCGGGCATGGCAGGAGGACGCACACAGAGCATCACTCTATCAGGAAGCTGCAGTGTAATCCAGGATCCTTTCTAGCACCTGGCCAGCCCTGACAGTGACTGATCTGGCCTTCAGAAAACTCAGATGGCTGCGGGTCCCCGTCAGCGCCTGCAGCTTCTCCGTGACACTTCCTCTCTCAGCATCGATGGAGCGACACATCGCTGTCATCTCTCCGCCAGAAGCCCATTATACTTTGGCACCTCCCGTCGATCTGACATTTTGCCACGTGCTGCCTCTTCTTCCTTCACGTCCTGCCTTTGGCAAAGGCCTCCTGGAAGCAGCGTGTGGGCTGAGCCGGGAGCTCCAGCGCCAGGGACATGCTGGCCTGGATCTCCCTCTCGTGCTCACTGCCAGCCAGTGGCATTGCAAGCTGATGGGACCTGGACTGCAGGGCAGAGTGGGGCTGCTGGGAGTGAACACTGGTCTTCATCAGGGCAGAACCATCCCCTCAATCCGGTCCCTGTAACTGGCTTTTTTTTTTCATATTTCCTGTTTTTCCAGGTACTGAGAGGATGTGTAATGGCCCACGAGCTGTGCTGAGGCTTGTTTTCTGAATGAGTAGGTTCAACTGGAGGCTCTCTACAAATCTACCTCTGGGCTCTATCCTCTGCCTGGTCTTGACTCCATGTGTCCACTGTCCTGCTTCACTTAACAGCCTTGGTGCAGTTGCTGCCCCTGGGATAGCAGCACAACAAGCTTATGGTGGGATTTCTTCCCAGGGCATCTTACAGCTCGCACTGAGCTCAGGGACACCATGACCCAAAGTAGCTACAGCCCATCAGGGGCTCTGACAGCAGGGAGTTAACAGAGATATTGCTGAACACAGATGCAGAATCCAGCTGCACGGCAGGAGGAAATACCAAGCTGTAAACGTGATGAGTGGGCTACAGCATGGACTGTAAAGGCACTGCACAACTGTTTTAACCTGCAGCTTGCTTTGCCTAAGAGTGTGACGTGATGAATTGCCATCATGAAAGGCAGTAGTAAAGAAAGAGCATGAAACCTCTCCAGATTGGTCCTGGCATGTGTTGAGGTCCAGCTCATTGATCACTTTCCACATCATGTTCTCTGATATTACAAAATCTTATTCCTCTACCATTGCAGGAGTTTCTTACACATGACTCAACACTGAATATTCAGTGATGGGGGAAAGTGCCCTGCTCTCTTCCCATCACCTCCTGTACATCTCCTCCTGTGGTCAATGGAAAGGCATGACATGAACATCAGCAAAGAGGCTATATTGCAGTCAAGTCAGCTTTGGCTTAATGAACCGTGTCTGTTTAGATAGTTCAGACAAAGCAGTGACTTAGAAGTAGGCAGGGTCATGAGAAGCAGTCTACAAGAAGCGTGCTTTGGTTAGGACATAGTGTCCAACTCTCTCTGTCTTCCCCAGCTAATGGCAACAACACAAAAACCCATCAGTGCAATGAGATGGGAACAAACTGCAGGATGACCACAGTTTGATTTGCTCAGTGTCTGACTTACTGGCAGGGTAAACCCATGCTAACCTGGGGGAAAACATTTGGTTAGCTGCAGCATTGAAACAGCAAAGCAAGTCAATGCAGTGAACCCAGCACAGCTGGGACATTTTGTCACAGAGCACCATCTCCAGAGGCTGTTGTAGTAGGTCAGAGCTTACCTATTTGAGGTGCAGGGTACCCGTAGTGCTGCAGATCGTCAGTGTCCTCTCGCTTTCTGTTATCTGTGGACCTCAGCGATTGGCTTCTGGAATTATAGCGTCCATTGGCTATGGCAAGGTAATGGGTCATGTAAATACACCTTGGTTCACTCTGCAAGATCTTTCACTACAAAGGTTACATTTGTATAGACAACAGCAACCTGCCACGTTTGGTTCACACCACCACCTGCCTTCCAACCCGGCACCCCTGGCCACCAGCCATCCCTGGGCATTCGAGCCAAGCAAGACTCGGCCTGGCTGCCACTTCAGCCCTTGGTTTCAGTGAGACATGAGACCATGCAGAACCGGTTCCCTAACCCTGATTTCATCAAATGCAATGAGGGTGTCCTCTTTTTTTCTAGGAAAAACCTCCAAAGAGATTGGACAGCCTTAGGGACTTGTGGAGGGCATTCTTTTTAGGTAGACATACAGTGAATCCCACCATCCTTGATAGTGTCATGAGATCTATGGAGATGAGTGGCACTGATATAAATATATATATATATGTTTTCACTTGTATGGAACCTTGCAAAGTGCATCTCCTTAGCAATGCTCTGTAGAGCATGCAGAGAATTCTGAGTGAAGCAGGCATGTGAGGGGAGATCGGAAAAAAGAAAGGGATGGCTGAAAAGCTCATCTCCTTCCCAGACCCTACCACCAGCAAAGAGGAGAGAGAAAACCTTGCTTGTCAGCAAGATACTGCTGGACCAACAGAGCTAAGATTGAGCATCTCTGCAGCACAGGCGAACAAGCAAAGCTCATGTCTGGTGTCTAACAATCAATGGAACTCTCCTGGTGGAGACTGTGGTGTCAGGACCACTGTGCAGTGAGAGCACCCAACTCAATTCGATTCCCAATGGGTGGCAGGCATCCCTGTTCCTTCCAAACCAGCAGTAAAGATGCAAGCAACCAAGAATTAGCAACTGAATCCCACTCACGAGAGGTGCTGTGTACCTCAGTAGAGCCCAGATGACTCCATGGGAGTCATGTAGCAGAGCAGAGAACAGAACTGAGCTCTAGCTGCCTGTGATCTGGCAACCAGTTTGTTTCCAAACAGCAGGTACCAGACAGAGGATCTTTTCACCTTTTTTTTTTTTTCCTTTTCTTTTTTAACCCAAGAAGGCAAAACAGTAAGACATCTTTTCAAGAAGAACACACTGTAAAGAGATGAAATGGTGACAAATTTGATCTTGGAACCCTGGGAAAATTAATAAAGGTTAATGAAGCTGCTGTGTGGTGGAAGGAGTCTTTATTGCCATCCAAAAAGGGAAAGCAGGGGAGGGAGAAGAATGATTCAGAGAGTCCCTGCCGGGAGCCAGACTTTACATTCAGCAGATTAGTTCATGGGAGAGGTCCGTCTAGGTTGTGAAACTGTGAAGAAAATTCCCCATTTTGTAGTCCCCAAAGCAGGGTCTAGGCGATGCTGATGGCTCCAAGCCTTCCTAGCACAGACTCTTTTCAGGGTTGAGACAGACATTCACCTGCCAACATCTGTGTTTCCTATTTACTGTTTTTATAGGTTCTTTCCTAAAATAGAAATAGACAGATCTTAAGTTTCTAAAACCTGCAAAGCCAAGGGATCTTTCAATGTGAGATTTTGTGTGTGTGTGTGTGTATATATGTATATATATAAAAGTAATTTTCTAGTATTTTTCCAATATCCTGTGTACGAAGTTCACTTACAGGACGACTTAGATTCATGCTCTCTGAGGTACTAGATGCATCTCAAACCCTGATCCATCCCCTCCACTCGCTGCTGGAAATATCTCATGTTTCGATCTACTCTGATTTCAGTTTGTTTGTTAAAAGGGTCAAACCCCCGAAAACCCACAAAAGAAAATCCCAAAGGCTCCCCAGAGACTCGTAACAGAGTGGGCAGAAAGGTACAGATGTGGTGATGATTGGATGGATTTGTTGGGTGCTCTGGAAGGTGATAGGAAACCCTGGGACTGGATTCGGTAGCAGTAGCTGGTGAGCATCAATAGGCAGATGGATGGACAGTGAGCTAGGACAGAAGGAAGGATGGAAGATAGGAAAGGCAAAGGATCAAGGTAAAAAGTTCATTGCAGTCAATTTCCCTCATATCCATCTTCTTCTGGAAGCATGTAAAGACATTTTCCTGGTCTGAAGAAGGAGATATTGCCAAGGTGGTTTATTGGCTCCTCCACATTGGCTCCCCAAAGGCTTTTGCTCCCAAGGGAGCGTTTCTCCCTAATGACCCATCCTGCTCTTGGATGTGCTGCACAGTTCCCTTCGCTCCCCAGCACGTGTGACAGCCCCATGCTGTTACTGCTTGTCCTAATTAAAGGTGATCAGCTCTAGCAGCTCACCCTGGGCCTTCTCCGTCAGGGACGGGCAACGGGGCCATGCCAGGCTTGCTTTGCTGCAGTAAACAAGATTTCCAGCCTTTGGAAAAGGTGCTTCAGAGGAGCATGTCAGGCTCCATTTAGCATGGAGCCTGGCACAGATTTAATTTGAATAGTTAATAAGAATAAATATGTGCAAATCAGCCCTGATGGAATGAAGCAGGGCGAAGCCGCATCGTTTATGCACGGGATGAAACCAGTGCAATAAAATGGTCTGTGGTGGGTTTATGCACCAGTTGGGTGCTGCACAATGAACAAAGCAGGGAATTTCACTGCCTCCTGCAGTGGGGTCGGCAGGGAGGAGCAAGGCCAGCACTAAAGGAAGTTCCAGATGTGACTTGTAACCCAGCTGCTGGGATGGTTTGGGGTGGTGATTGGGGGAAACACGCAACACTTTGGAGAAGCCAATAGGAGAACTAGAGAAATAATGCTGCTGGGGTGCACCCAGAGAAGTGTCAATCACAAGCAGAAGGCAAGTAATAGAGGTTTTAGGAAACAAACAAACAAACAAATAGCTAAGGCAGGATGGGAAGGATAATCATGCAAAGTTGGTTGGGAAAAGGAAGCTGGTGACCATCACTTCTAATGAGAGCACTTAACTCATCAGAATGATAGTCTTTCCAACACAGCTAAGGGAAAACCATCTAATGCAGGGATTTTGTGGTGTTTTGGGCTTAGTCTGTAATGTCCAAACGTGTCTCTCAAAGTCACACTCTTTCCCCTCTGTATTCATTCACCAAACAGGAGGAACAAACAGAAGAGCAGGATGAGCCAGGCTTTGAAAATTATTCAAGGAGGGAAGAAGGGATGGAATGCAAAAAAATGACTTGAAATACATATAAATATATATATCTAGCACAGTAAAACCAAAGGAGAAGCTGTGGGTTTTGGAGCTTCTTAGGCATCTAACAACTGTTAATTTCATAAAACTGAAGGGTAGAATCACCAGCACCTGCTAACACCTGTATTTAAGACCTGCTTTACCACCAGCATAGAAGGGTCATCCTGGTAGCCACTGGAGGCATTTGCATCAGCTAAGGAAATGGCCCAAAGACCCTCAGTTTGAGCACTGGAGGCTTGTGAATATGTCAGTGTGAGACCCGGGACCCACATATAGGATCTGCCCAGAGCAGCAGCAGAAGGGGGAACACGATTTAAGTCACTCCAAGCAGCAGCAGACAGTTACATCTAGGACAAGATGCCGTTCCAGCTTGCGACGGTTTCTAGCCTCGCCTGCAGGGAATGGAGATGCTCTCACACACAGACACATGCACACCCAGGATATTTCAGCTCTGTTTGTGGTTGCAGCGAAAGGGCTATTTTTAATGCAGTTCAGGGGCAGCAGAAAACAGCGCTGAGACGCAGCCTTTTTGAATGTCATGTGGAACGTGCGCCTCCTCACACTACTAATGTTTATTCAGCTGAGGGATCACATCCTGATCTCTCTTCCCGTGCTGGAAATCCATCAGGCTCCATGAGACCACGCTGGTTTAGCACCGGAGGGCAGGATGTGGCCATCCGTCTCCCAGATGAGGGGAGATGTATTTGCCCGATCCGCATATTCATAAATGTCAGAGATGGTTTTGCATCGCCGTTGCCAGATGGGATGGCAGGGTTTCAGCTGGCTCCTCCGCTGATTTCATTCCCCAGGAATCAGTGCAGGGCTGCCTACATCTCTGACTGTTCTTGCATTTCTGCAGCACTGCTGAATTCCAGCATTGGGGGTCGGACCCGTGACATGGATGCTCTGATCTGCACCTTGTCCTGCCGTGTGGCCCATCCATCTTCCTCCCCTTCGGGGCTCTCCATGTGCCAGTTTGTCAGAAATTACAACTTTTAGCACTGCACAGTGGAGCAGGGTCACTAGAGCACAGTGGTGGCCCCTTTGATCCAGAGGGGATGAACCCAGATAGTTGCTCTGCAAGCACTTTCCATCATGCTTCTTGGGTTGGCTTTTATATATATATGTCACTATATATATATATATATATATATATATATAAAACATCAGCTTCTGGCCAAATGCAGCAGATGGAGGAAATCTCTGCTGTTTGTACTGGAGAGGAAGATATCAGTAGATTCTCTGCCTCTAGCAAGGGATAATCAGAGTTATAGGAAATACTGAATGTTGTCCTTCAGATTAGCTCTCTTGAGCAGAATGGATGCCATGAAAAACGACTCCTTTGCTCGAGCACAGCTATTTTTCTCAGAAAAGATAAGTTCCATTTCCAGTTTGGGATAAGCCTTCATTCCAGTTTTCTTTTCTTTCTCAGGAGATCTGAAACACCCCGACTAATGGGCCATCAGTGTGAAGCATCCAGGCAGAAGCTATCAAGGGGAAGTTAAATAAAGAGATATCTTTGCCCTTGTTTTGAAGGTGATGGTGGTGGTTTCTGCCTCACTCTAAGCTAACTTTCTTAGCCAACAACTTAGAGCTCAAGCTGTGCAGTGGGCAAGTGACTGCTCTCATCCTCCCTCGAATGCTTTTTAGCTTGCCAGCATTAAAGCATCACTGCAGGGCCCAGGGGGTTCTCTAAGAAGAAACACTTGAGAAAATCAATCAGAATTAAGTTATTTTTATGTATTTTAAAAGGATAAGTCAATTTTTGTTGTTTGACTCTGTGGATGTGTTCTCTCTTTCCAAACAAGGGTTGTCCAATCAGGTCAAGATTCTTTCGCCCCCAATAAGCTCATCCAGACTAATCTCATTTTAATTTGGAGCAAGAGATGTCTGTGTAATAGAGGGAAGGCAGGAGCACAAGTGAAATCATTTATCAAATCACAGCCCCCAGGACACAACCAGACTATTCTATACTTAGGATCAGCTTGTCTGTGTGTTGCACTCCGGAAAAGACAGATGAGTAAAAAAGCAATTGGCCCCTCACTGCTCTGCTCTGTGCAATGAACAGAACTGGAAGCACAGCCCAGATTTCCAGTCCCACCCATTCTTGCAGCAGGGACCTCAGGAGAGCCAGCAGGAAGATGTGCAAGATCTTCCGTGCAATCTAGGTGGCAGACCCACTGAAGAGGAAGAGGGTGATGAAGAGGATGCCAGGCTGAATAGAGCCCAGAAAAGCACTCTTACTCTTGGAAAACCAAGCAAGCTGAATACCAGGACACATTCAGAAGAGCATAACCAGCAGATCAAGAGAAGGGCTCATACCCCTTGCCCAGGGCTGGTGAGGATGTGACCATGCCCTACCTGAGGTTCCCCAGTTCAAGAAAGATGTGAAGGAATTGAAGCAGGTCCCATGGAGAACTATGAAGATGAAGATGATCATCAAATGCGTTGGGAAGAAAGGCTGAAGTTTACTGTCTGCCCCCACCTTATTTATCCAGTATGGGACAGGGTTGAGAACTCTAGAGAGGTTTGTTGTCTGTTGTTTCATGTCCTCCCATGTCCTAGGAAGAGCTTCACGGCCCCCTCTGCTTGCTACCAATACCATCTCCACCTTCACATCCATAGAAGTGCCCATGAAGACTAACATGGATCTTCCTCCAGGAAGAAGCTTCTTCCAGGTGCCTTCATGATCTATTAGAGCCTTTCAGATCCAAAGAATTCCAGGTCCCTGCCCGTACATGGATGCATTGTACACTCATGACTCCAAAGTTATCCGCAAGTGTGGGAGATACCAGTTAAACTTCCCTAGTGTGGGTGAACCTCAGTAGGAAATTAGCAACCATGAGTCAAGAAAACGAAATTCAATATGCTGGAATGTTTAATTTTAAAAAAGCCTAATTGCAACAAGATTTAAATTTATGAAAGTAGTAAAAAATGCATGAAATCATTTTAGCCCTTATTAGAGGAATTCATTTACGTCCCTCTATTTGAACTTCCCCTTTATCAGGAGACACTTCCCTGCCTTTGAAGACAGTTGAACTTTCTGTAGTTATTTGCCTAGCTGGAGGAATTATTCAAACATCCTTCACTGCAAATTTGAAGTAAAAAGAAGAGCGTAATTATAATCAGGCATTCGCCTGCATTTTGCTGGGCTGGGATTCTTCTGCTGTTGTTTTTCTCCATCTCCTGCTCTACTTGGCTGCCATAGAAAAAAACAACAAAAAAAAAATGCTGAAAACGAAAGCGCTGCAGGTCTTAAGCTTGACGCATTAATATCTCCGTGCTGACTGGCGCTGACAATCTGTCCCCTGCCCTCTGGAGAAGAGGACCTGGAAAGAGGCTGCATTTCAGGAAGAGAGCAAAATCTCTGCCAAAGACTTTGCCTCTCCGAGGCCCTGCGTTTTGTACAGAGATGTCTAAAGCCAGACCTGGCTCCACATACTGGTGCTGCAGGCTGCAGTTTTGTAAAGGAAGGGGAAGCAACATTGCACTTGACTGCGAAGGTGAACTAAGCTGGAAAGAGACCCAAGCAGCAAGATTAGCATCTCTCCTAGTTGCATGCTTTATTTATGAGGAAGAGGCTCGAGAGGCTGACAGTTAAAGAAATGCCTTTAAGGGAATATATTTTGCCTTCAGCGATAGCTTTTTGCAGCAGAGTTTGAATAACTGATGTAGGCATTGCTGTAAATTAACCCCCTTCTGCAGGGGAAAACACATAGGCATGCACGTGTGTTGCAACACGTGTGTCAGTGTTTGTGTGTAGGTATGACCACAAGAGAGGCAAGAACAGGCCATGCACAACCAGCATTGCACACCCCCCAGGCCGCCCCCTTCTCAGCAGCTTCGGGGTCGAACCGCTCGCGCGCGTGCAAGGGAACATGCGTCCACTTACTATTGCACGCTTTCCTATTGCACAGTCTTCCTTCCTCCAGGACGCCCACGCAGGCAAGGCCCTCGTTGGGAAGGGGCTTGCAGGTGCGCACGCGGGTCTGCAAGCCTCCCCCGCAGTCCTTGGTGCAGTCGCCCCAAGCCGACCACGGTTTCCAGCCACCTGAGCAAAAATCCAGAAGAGCCTCGTCAGCCGCGGTGCCGCGGGAGAGGGCCCTGTGGTACAACTCGCTGCCGTGTCCCAAAACTGGGATGCCTTCAGTGCAATAAAGCCATACGTCATGGATGAGCCCAGAGGGTCAACGTAAGGAAGGAGAAGGGAATAGCATTGCCTCTTCATTGACTTCTCAATTATTCCCACTCTCTAGCAAAGACTCAGCCTTCCTGAAAGTCCTGCCCCCACTGCTAACTCATCCAAGACTTGCTCTGCTTGCTGTATCAGGGAGCTTCCTTCCTCAGAGAAGATCCTCTCCATGTTTTATTGGACCTTCGCCCCCAGAATCATAGAATCATTATGGCTGAGAAAGACCTCCAGGATCAACAAGTCCAACCATAAACCCCTCAACACCATGCCTGCTAAAGTATGTCTCTAAGTACCTCATTTCTACATTTCTTGAGCACTGCCAGAAGACATCTCCAAAAAAGACACACATTTGGTTATGTTTTCTCCCTCTCCTCCCAGGTAACCACAGAAGCACAGAAGAGTTGGGGAATGATTTGGGTTGTACCAGCCACTCCTCTTTTGACTCCAAAATGGTCCTCCTTTTCCTCACCTTGCACATACTCCAATGCCACCAGTCATGGAGACTCACCGCTCTCCCAGGTTGTTTTAGTGAAGGAAGGAGACAATATCCCCCTTGGTTGCCATCATCTAGGAGCAACAGGTTCATTAACTGCTTTCTGACTCCTTTTCCCAGTTCTGCTCTCACAGAACTTCTACCATCAGCTGTGACACTGCAAGCTGGTGGGGTTGATGAGCAGCTTGCTCCCAATATGGTCCTACCACTATCAGAAGGTTCAGACTCCACAACCCTTTCCACCTGGTCCCCTCCCAAGCTCAGGCCAGGAACCATTGGCCTCTGTGGGACATCCTTAAAAGTCAAAGGCAGAACTGACTAAGATCAAACTTGCCTAACATGGCAATTTTGTCTAAAATGGGTCAAAGCCTTGCAAGAGGGCACCTACAATTGTTTAGAAGACACAGCACAGGAATATCCAGGCCCTTTAAGTGATGGACAATCTGTCACACACCTCATTAATCAGTTCACACTTTCTCCACTATATTCAGCAAGCCAAAATTTGCTGCATCAAACACTCATGCTCCTAAGTAGGTGCTTCTACTCCATCTTTTCCCTGTTGTGAGGAAAGGAATAGGAGGGGTCCCTCATCCCACAAGTGGTTGCTCTCAGATGCCTCATCTTGTCCTCCTTCTCCAGTTGTCTGAATCTACCCTTGGATATGCTTCAGGTTATGCATATCTTGCCGTATGCAAGAGATGCAGCAGTGTGCCATGGTCAGACATAAACAAAGAAATTCATTTCTCGTAAAGAAATGAGTTACCAAGATATTATTTTAACCCTTCTTTTTTTTTTTTATTTTTTCCCAGAAGCATCAGAGGTGCACACACTTTCATATCCATCAACCTAGCCTCCTTTTTTTTTGCAATTTATGAGATCACAACTCCCCTCTGAGCTATGGGATGCTCTGCTGTCTGCATACCTGAGGCACTGAAAAAAAAGCGAATCCACAATAACTCAACTAGGCAGCAGGTCAGAACATGGGCCTTTGCCAGGGCATTCTTGCATAGGAATGGGCTCATTCAGTGCCTCAGAAGAAGGTCATGGGGAGCAAAAAACTGACTTATTGCCTCGATCCTGAAGCTTGAGACAACTCCCCTTCCCATTGGCCTGTGCTTTGGGCAGCCCTTGGGGAAGGCCTCACTTGATGCCCCAGTTTCACACTTTCTGAATTTTCCTCATCAGACCCTCATATGCCTGCTTTTTGAGCGTGAATCGTTTCATTTTGTGGTTTGCTCCATATCTCCGTGGGGTCTAGGAGCATCTTTTAATGACTGGGGCGGACTTCAGAAGACTTCCTTTTGCCACATGTGAACAAGGACCCTGCATTATTGTCAACACTGTTGTCAACAAGATAGAGAAAGAGTTAGAATAAACATATATTCAGCATCAGGGGTGTTGCTGAATGCAGTGCAAGGTGCTTAGATACTTGATAACAAGAATAACCTGAAAACAAAAGAGAGCAAGGTGGCAACATGGGTTGGCAAGCATCACAGCTAGTGATGGGATGGATGGGGCTGTTAAGGCATGGAATAAATGTTTGACCTTAAAAAGCAATATCATTGCCTTTAAAGTCACTTTATCTCCTGAATCCTTTTCTCAAAAGTATGCAGAAACATTTAGACTTGTCTCTCCTGTCTCCTGATGAGAGATGGGTTGTGTTTCAGTCAGAAGAAAGGCCACTGCACAAGGGCAGGTATCCTGATGTCTTGCCTGATCTGATCAATAGGACATCTGTAACGAGATACATTTAAAAGCTCATAAAGTCTTTGTGCCTTTATCCGTGACTTTCTTTACTTCCTCTTTCTTGTTCCCTTGTTGATTAGAAGTGAGCTTTGAGAATGCAGAAGTACATATTACATCTACACTTGTGACTGCTGTGTTTGGAATGTTTTATGTATTCCATTCTTAAAGAAAAAATAATTACTCCAGTGCATTAAAAGGTAATGCTATGCACCATAGTTAAGCAAATTGCAGGTTATCATGAGGTCCTCAGTTTAAGGATGGTTATTCATATAAGTGTGCATTTCATGATGTAAACCTATGATGATAACATTACAACAAAATGAATATTTGGAAAAAAAAAAAACAACTCTGGGCTTAGTGTTCCTGCTTAGACTAATTCATTAATAGATGGTCCCCAGGATCACCTCAGAAACTAATGGAGTGATAGTGTTGGTTTTAATCTTTGACTTGACTCTCCATGCCTTGTTCATCACCAGCTATAGAAGAAGTATCAGTATAAGATAAAGAAAACAACACACAATCTCAAATCCTTAACCAGAGCCAGATTTCTTTATATATCCTTTCTCTCCTTATTCCTCAACTTCCGTCTCATTTATGAGTGCTAAAGAGAAGCTTGAGTAGAAGTACCAGAGTACTTATTAAATCAACACAGGCATTTACAGCCAAGACAAAGGAATTCCCCGCTTTATGGCATAGTCCTTTTTCATTATCTGGCTGTCTTATGGTCCTGACGAATGAAATATTGCATGTTATTTATCCTCTTTATTGGCCTTCAGATAAACCTTTAGAAATTTCCCTTCCTTTGCCCGGGTCTAGTCATTCAGTGTTCCAAATGATTTGTCTTTTTTAGTGGTGCCATAAACAATTGTTTAAAGGCCTGTTATATAAAGTTATACCCATCCTCTCTCTGAATGGAAAAAAAAACCAATAAAAAACAAGCCTGTTCCATGAGTTAAACACTTGTTTTTTCAGCCCATTCCACCGCAGTGGCTGGGTGCTGCAAGTGAAAGAGCTGACATGGCTGTAGGGCAGCTGAGCTGTGCCAACAGGCTACACAAATGCTTTTATCCCCCTGTGAATGCCACAGAGGAGACATGGGTGGGATTTTGTCACTGCAGGGCCTGGGAATGTGCTTCATGGTTCATAATGCTGCAGCCAGGTGGATGGAGCCTTATTGCTCCATGTCTTCCAGGAAATGCATGTCTCCATGGGCTGCTTCATGGCTCTGCTTCTCACTCTCCATTTCAAACATGCTCTTGGAAGAGGTTCCTGATGCTGGAAAGTGAGTTACAAAGGTGAAACGTGGCCCAGAAGTCCTCTAAAGTCAATGGGACTTTTGCAGATTTTGCCCCTTTCATCAGCTCTCAGCCAACTGCTGTGTCCCAATGAGTGGTGAAGGATGAATTGTCATCTGTCCTTAATCCAGAGACGATGAGTCTTCTGCAACTGCTCTATCTTCATACATTTTGCTTTTCAAAGATGAAGCTTACAAACCTCACCTATTTCATCATAGCAAAGTTGGCTCAGCTGTGGCCTTGCAAGTCTACAGACCTGTCTGATCTTTATTAGCTTTCGGTAGCTCATACTCTACTGATTCCTATCATAACCAGTAGTTACCATCTCAGTCATGTATCAGGGTCTGGTTTTATTTTTAAGAGAAGTCCTAAGCCCTCATGTAAGTTTTATGAAGTCAACTATTGCAAGCAAAGCTGCTGCTCCTGGGACTTTTCTCAATGCCATGGAGGCTGTCATTCAAGGAGACCTTTAAACCAGTTTCTAAAGAGCTTTTTGATCTTCCTCAGTTGGTTCTTATCATGATCACGTACTAAAACAAACTGCTTTTCACAGTAGACCGACCCAATGCATTCTAATTCTACACGATTAAATGGAGAAACTTTCAAGATGGTCAGATTCAACTTCCAAGCTCATATTAGGCATTTCTTGTTCAGAATCATAAGTGGAGATGCAGAAAAGAACAGGTCTTTCCTTCTATAAATTAACAGAGAATGCTCCACTTAAGCTCCTCGTCCAAATACCCTTGATCTTTGCGAAGATTTGCATCCGATCTGGAGTTTATCTTTGCAGCTGACAGCTGCAATGTGTCTCAGACACCAGTCAGTCAATATTGCCCTTTAATTTAATAGCAATGCCTTAAATTAGATGCTAGTGACAACAGCAAAGAAAAAAGAAGAAAAAAGAAAGAAAAAAGGACCCTAAAGAATCAACACAGAACAATCAATAGACTACAGCGAAAGGATCTTTGCTGACACACTACATCCCTTCTCTAATTTTGTGTTTTGGATTTAGCCTCCCACTGACCCCAGCTGCAGACACTTCTGGTTGGCAGCGCTCTCTGAAGACTCAGCAGGCTAGGACATCTTGTGTCTGAAAAAACATGCTGAGATGACATAAAGCCACCACAGTTTTGTATGCTATGTCTGGAAATATTTATAGTGGACCTATCGCTTCAGAATCATCAGTCGTTCTCAGCTGCAAGAAAAAAATGCCATTATTTCTTAAGCGAACAAGGAGGAAGGATGATAAGTGGAGATTAAGAGTTAGATTGTCTTGCATCATCCAAGTGTGTTATTTAAACTTGCTGTCCCATGAGAAAAGAGATGTTCCCGAGGTAGCATCTCCTTTCCGTGTTGAGAAACAGCAAGGCTAAAAGGGAGAGTTACAAAATTAGCCTTCTCTTACATAAAACAATGATCTTTCCCCTGAGATCCACACATTTAGTTTATTTCTTCTGTGGAAGCAAGAAAAAAAGTCTTTCCGGAAGATTTCCTTTCCATGGGGATGATTCCCCATGTGGTGAAAAAACTATAGCAGCAAAAATGAGTTGTTCAAGTGATTCATGTTCATTGCTTTTAAAAATAAATCTCATGTAATACTTTGCTGTCTTCCTAATTGCACACACTTAGTCTAATATTGAACCTAAACTCCCAAATACCCTAAAATCTAGGGTTATCATAACATCTCTATCTCAAAACCCACTTTTCAGTAATTGTCATTATTATTCCTTCTTTCTCCAAAGTCCTTCAGATTTCCAAAGCATCTAGTTTGGGCCAGCAAGAATAGTAGCTCACAATAACATTAATAATGACTTATTGGTACACTATTAAGTAGACTCAAACTTTTCCTTTTTTTTTCTATCACTTGGCAGTCAGAGGAATCAGGATCCTGGAAAAAGAAATTATGAACTCAAGTGGCAGATCAAAACATGTGCCAGTCTCTTTCTATTATTAAGAATGTTGGTAGGAATATTTATATTATTGTTGCTCTTGTTTCTTACTCTCTATTCCTGAAACAAAGTGTAGAAGACCATGAAGATAAAGCAGGAACCCCAATCATGTTTCCTTTGGCTCACAGAGGGCCTCTAAACAAGCCATAATTAGCAATAATAATGCTGCAGGAAATGAGAGAACATGGATTCACACCTGCATGTCTTATCACCCACTCCCCTCTGACTCCCTTGCCTCTCTCTGGTCATTATCAGCATTCAATATATTCCCCACACTTGGAGCTTTTCATGGAGATGCCCAGCATTGCATGTGCAAAGAGATTTTTATTGTATGCCTTATATCAATCAATGTGAACTACTCCACATACTTTACATCACATTACTGTCCAAGAATTATCAGGTGGACTAAATAAAGTCCATTCCTTCTCATAACTTTCCTCTCTTAGATCCCAAAGCTTTCAAAGAGCAACGTATAAACATGAGACATCCTTATTTACCTAATGAGAAGCAAAATGTAAAGATTAGGGGATAAATATCCTTTTCTGCCCAGAATCCATGCTATATTTCATAAACTCTGTTAGGTTATTTGGATAAAGGCAAATCAAATTAAACATGAAACACCAGCAATGATCAAACGAACATGACAGGCAGAGAAGTCTGAATAACATATTCAGTGAAAATGAAGCATGCTGCACTGGCTCAATTTAAGACCTTCAAAGAAGAAGAATCAGTTTATTCTACGAAGCCCTTTAAGATGAAACAAGGGAAGACCCATTCTTGGAAATGCTTGGCAGACTAAGGGGATTTATGGTCCTAAATAATTACATATAAATACGTATGCATGTATTTATACAGCATAATTATTGCACATTCTCATCTGAGCCTGTTTGTGTGAAATCGGTAGCAGGCTTTACATCCGGCCTAACAATGAGCGTGGCAGGTGAGATCTATGGAAGGTGTATTGATCTGTACAGCCAAGATCAAGGTGTTCATGCTGTGTGCATGTTCACCTCCAGCAAACACTACATTAACAACACTTTTCCCTGCAGCTCAAGGGAAAGGGCCCACGTCGCACTCAGAGCACCCAACCGTGCAGCTTTGGCTGTACAGATCCAGACAGTTGTTGACTACGACAAGTTATAACTGTGAATTCCCCTCAAAAAGGCAAGAAAGATGATCAAAAATATGCAACAGCAAGGAGTAAGTGCATAAATTAAGACTCTCCTCCATGGAAAGCAGATGGAGCAGTGGAGGGAGAATGATAAAGATGTGATATAAGTTCATTAGTGACCAGGATAAGGCAGCCAAGCAACAACTGTTCACTGTCTTATCCAATATAGGAACTGAGGGGCATCAAATGAAACGAGCAGGAGGCAGGTGCAAAACCAGGAAAGTGTAATTTTCCACGCAGAGCACTGTTGAGCTGTGCAATGATTTGCCACAGAATATAAAAGGTGCCAAATCTTTTTATGAGTACAAAAGAACAGCTGGGGAAATGCTTAAAAGAGAAACTCACCAAGTGCTTTTAGATGTCAGCTCGTGCTCAGAAAGTCCTTGGGCTGCAAATTGCTGAAGGATGGAAAGATGCTGCAGGCAACTGTCATCTTATGGCTGTCCTGTCCTGATATTTTTCCCAGTCAACTACCATTATTGAGAGGATATTGGGACAAGAGACCCCTTATCTGGCCAGCAGGATCATTTCTGGTATTTTTTCCAGTTGGTCTATCATTTCCTACCCTAATTTTATTATTCTGAGCCCCTCTCATGGATATATGCTCAGAGCACAGACAGCTCAAGGTTAGGCCAGTATTTACAGCCATCATTACAGAAGATTCTTAGATCATTTGTGATGCAGAGGAGAAGTGGTGTGATTTTCAAAGGTGATGAGTGGCCATAGTTGCCACCCGTTTCCTTAATATGCACAAGTCCTCACTTCCTCTGCAAAGGAAGGCAGCAAGACCCAGTTCAGAGAAACATTTGGGACCGACTTGAGTCTACCCCTGCTGTGTAAATCACTTAAGGAGGATGGAAATGAGGTCACAGCGCTTAACTTTCAAGGAAACCCCAGCATAAAGCTGTGATTACTGCATGAATCCCTGCAAATGAAACACCAAGGATAAAGAGGGATTATTTGTGAGACTGCGGAAATAATGGGGGAGGTGGGTAGGGAAATGAGAAAAGGAATGTTTGGTCTGTACCAGGAGATCAAATAAGTCTGTGGCAAAATTTTCCCCTAAGAAAGCCGTAGAGGCCTCATCACTTAGCTCCTCTCAAAGCAGAGCAGACAAAACATCAGAGAACAGACTTGTAAGGAAAAATCCACCATGCACCGCTGGGGAGGGATGAAATGCTTTCCCACCCTGAACCTCTCTGATACTGTATAAATCACTTCAGAGCTGAGTTTGCACACAATTTGCTTCTTCAAGTTATTGCAAAGCACAGAGGGGACATATTAGCATAGACAAAAACACGTGCCTCTGTATGGTGATAAAAACACGAGCACATTAAAACATAGCTGTGCTATATGTTTTTATATAGTTGATCGAAATCTTTCCCCATGTGCATGTTACTATTTCTCATTATTAAAATTTGATCAAAAGAGAAATCATATAAAAAAATGTAAAATTCTGAAATTTGATTTAATTTCACCTACCCAGGTCTTACATGCCTTAGTTTCTGTGGAGTTGCTTTTATCTGTCTGTATAAAGCACTGGAAAAATCAAAATAAACTAGAAATGAGGTAACATGTTAAAACACTCAGAGCTTTGAAAAGCCCCACGCAATTGCAGCTCATCTCCTGAACAGTATTTCTAGTTAAAGGATTTCAACAGTCCCTAAAACTGCAGCATCTCAGTCCTCCATGAGGTCTGACATATTTCTCCTCATAAGAACCCGTTGAGAATGGGCTGTGCTACTGTTGCCACTGCAAAGATGAGCACAAGGTGGGACCAGAAAAGCAAATAGACTTGCCTGAAGCCCTATGGGGATCCCATTATATAGCACAGATGGGAGGAAATTTTTCTTCATTTCTTGCATTAAGTATCTTAAAGGAGGACGCAGAAAAAAACATCCAGGAGGAGAAAACAGGAGTCCAGGTATCTCCTACTCAGAAAAGTTTTGCCAAGGAGATCTGTTTTGCAGGCACTATTTGTAGCTTGCATCTCTCCTGACAGCTCCCAAGAGCCACCACCATGAGCTCTGGTGCAATGCTGAAGCATCAGCCCTAGCAGTTATTAAACCAAATGTTTAACAACGTTTGGATGTGTGCAGCCAAACCCTGTTCACACAGGGATGTCAGAAATAAGCGTTTGGCCTTGAAGGGGAAGGAAGGCAGCTGAAAAACACAAGAAAGTGCTCTGCATGAGTGCCTCTCTGAGGAAGGCTGGCCAACAAGCAAGCTGCCAGCAGGAATTGCTTCTTTGGTGTCCTCTCCCTTGTGGAGCTATCGCTTACATTCATCCCACAGTGTGTCTTTTTTTTGAGGAAGGATCAGGCTCTGGGCTTCTCTCTGCATATATTTTTTTCTTATGAATTGCCAGTGTTGGCAGGGGTTTGGGCAGAATGTTTAAGTCATGACCTTGGCAAAGGTTAACACACCTGGTGAGCCAAAAGTATGATCAAATACAGGCGTGTGTCCAAGTGAATAGGAGGTAGGGTGGAGAAGAATCTGTCTGGAAGCCAAAGTTGAGGTCCAATGAGGAATCCAGGCCAAAGCAGCTCAGGAAACCACCTTGCTGAGAAGACATACCCAACACTGTCCATCAGTAGCTAATACAACCTTTTGGAGAGAGGATGTTCAAACAGAAAAGCTTGTGACCAGAAATTGCACTGTATCACTGAGTATCCAAGCCCCTCACTGCATCCTCATAACTAAAGAGGAATCAATCTTTTGTTTCTCACAAATCCATGATGTAAGATGGTGCCTGTGGCCACGGTAACTTGCTACAGGGGGCCTTTCCTTCTCATTTCTCCTGTTAGGACAGCTAAAAACAAACCCTTTCTCTAGTGTATGCCCAAAGTGTCTTTTTGAGCATTTTTTGATGCAGAGTCTGTGGAGACGAACGACCATACAGACATACCCATTGTCTGCAGCCGACAGAGATCAGTGTTTGCCCTGTCTAAAATTGTTCATTTCTGCAAACAAATCTGACATGAAACGCCCTTGGCCTGGGAGAAGCCCTGCACAAGGAAAGAAAGGCACAGTGTCAAGAGAGGGTAGCAATATTGCCAGTCAGGGTACTAATTATATCAACACAGATGCTGCGAACATGCCAGGAAGGCTCAGCATTTACCCAGACTTTTGTAAATGATTTTTCCATTACTCACATTTGCCATTTATATTCTGGCCGTGTTAAGAGGCCTTGAGTAAGATGAGAGTCATCCTGGGACTGACACTCTATGGACAAAGCAGTCAGACAGTCCTTGATGCTAAGAGCTTGCATTAAGCAGTGCCTAAAGGCTGCGGTGATTGGTAATACAGAGCGAGAAAAAAGGATGTGTACAGAGTGAAGAGGAGAAGAGTGGGCATGTTAACAGATGTGCAGGGATTCAGACTATTTTATAAATTATTGACCATGCTTAATGCTGATCTTCATGTGCCTTAATTATTTTCCAGAGAGAAAATGCAGATGAGCGTTTCTGACCATCCACACAAATGAGTTGATTCCAGTGACCAGAACTGGAAGGATGCAGCTGCTTCCTTACCAGCACTTTTCTAGAAAATGTGTGAAAATTATTACGTAGATTAGGTGTTGGAGACCAACAGGAAGATTGCTCTGCATTCTGTTTTTCCATTTCTCATCATCAGAGCCCATTTATCCCTCTATATCACTTCAGATGATAAGTACAGTCCAACGCATCTCGTAGGAATACTGACTTCATAAGCAGTACTTCTCGCTTGGCACAAAGCAAACTACTACTACTAATTATATCTATTAACTACAAGTGTCTCTTGTTTGAGAAGTTGTTTTGTGTGATTTTTCCCTTGTTGTTGGCCAGGACAGCCTGTGATGACCAAAAGGAGATTGCTGGATGAGGGACAAATGCATCCTTCTTGAATTGGGATAGTGCTCAGGTGTCTCAGCCCAGGTTCATCTTCTTTGAGTGCATCAGTATGAGCCAAGAGCAACATCTACTGGCTGAGATATTTAGTAAGAGCCACGACAGATCTGACAATACCAATGAAGTTTATGGAATTCACAACAAAACTGTGAGATATTTTTAGTTTTTAATGAGATAATTTTTATTACCCAAGCATCAGGGCTAGCACCAGTGCTTCCCATCTGTGGAAGTTGTCTCCAAACCTCAGCTCTGCATTCCACGGATGTAGCTCAGCTCTGGTCTTGGTGTGAAATTGGCAATTCAAACCTATTGTGTCCTGGGTAGTGCATTCTGGCAGTGCATCATTATCCCTGTCTGCACATGCCCATATCTTCATGTGATAGGTCACCTGAGGGTGAGCAGTGGTCCATCTGTTGGCTTCTAGAAAACCAAAGCTGCTAGAAACTTCCAGTGGGGATATTCAAGTGGTCTAACTTTTAACATATAAATTAAAGTGCCTAAATTTGGAGGATGGCCCTGCTGGTGTGTGTGCTGGTGTGGGGGTGAGAAGTGACGGCATGAGCATGCGTGATTCGAGGTGGATGCTTAGCAGAAGGAATCATGACTGCAAAGGTGGAGCATGGGGGAAGGCAGGAGAAAGGGGCAGAGTTTCGCCCTCTGAAACACGCTGTCTAGGTGTGTTAAATTCATCACTGCCAGCAGCTCCTTGCTTCTACCTTGCCTTGGACCTCTCTCTTCACGGTGCTTCTCAAAAAGCATTTATTCGCTCTAGCAACCATGCCCTGAATTGCAGCCAACAGAAAAAGAAATGAAACCGTAAACTAATTCCAAAACATCCAGCCCTCAGCTCATAAAAAAAGGCACATTCAGACAATCTCCCACAGGCATATCTATACATGTCCCATTCTGTATGAAGAATTAATTTTGGAAAATCTGAAGCATCCTTTACAGGAAAGTCTGGCAAAGTTTTCCAGGCAGACTTGCCTCTGGCTGCCCGTTTCTTATGCATCAAAGCTCCCCATATTCCCAGGAAGAGATATTATGTCCCCACTGAAATAATGGGACAAATAGGAATTGGTAGAGCAGACCTAAATTGCATTTCTCATGTGAGAATTCAGAGACAGTGATAGGAGGTTCTTGACCAAAGTGGGGCCAAAGTTGCCCTGAAGTCCTTGCCCAAGGGGCATGAGAAGACACAATTACTCAATGGAAGAAGTCTGCATATGGTATGTTGCTATGGAGTCTGCACTGGGAGAAGAGAGATTAAGACAAGGATTTGAGAAAAGACTTGAAGTTTAGGGAACCCAAACGCTGGTGCTCAATAGGAAGGCAGCAGGAGTGTGGGACTGTGTGCACAGGAGAGAAAAAGTCAGTGAAGCCACACCTAAAACTGGGAGCGGAAGAGAGTGTGAGTTCATTTTATTAGGCTGACTGAGTGTAAAACTCATTAGTAACAAGCATAACTTATGTCTCTATCCCCCGCAGCCTGGAGGACAGAGCCGTTTGGGCATTGATGGGTGGACAGAGCTCTAAGGAACTTGGAATCAATTACACATAAAATACAATTTCCTATCCTCAGGAGAGCCACTTTTCCCTGCACAGCAAGATTTAAAAGGAAGCAGCAGCTAAGCAGCTTGATCTATCTATTCTGAGCTCCGTACAAGAATGCATGCAACCCTCCCCAAACACTGCCATAGTGGTCAGCATCTCACCTAGCTTTAGATATCTGTGGTGTAGATGTGTCCTTCTGACCAAGAAGTTCCTTCCATGGTTAATGAAGTGAAATAAGTTCTTCTAGTGTCTATTAACAGTGTCATCTATTTCATCATTCTGCTCTAAGGTGAGGTGAAGGACACCCCAGAAATGCCCTAAACCTTCCAGCAGAAAGACACTGGATGTTCATCTTAGATATGGACCATGCCGTTTGATCTGAGGAGGGATCATCTCAGAGTCTGAGTTCCTAAGAGCCAAGGAGAGGGGTAGAGAAGCAGAAGTGTTTAAAATTAACAGTGTGTGGAAACCCAGACTGGGTAGCAACCAGAGAGGAAAAAATAAGCCTGTCTGCTGGAGGCAGGGGGTGAAGTTGCTCTGTGTAGGTGTCTTGCTGGGCACCCCACAACCTCAACCAGGTGTTCATTTGGCAGAATGTCCTTTCGGGATGTTGTGTCCAGATTTTCCTTGCAGGGAAGATTGAAACCAGGAGCTCTGGGGTCTGTAGGGATCTTGTAAAGGACTGTGAGTCAATAGATCAAGATATCTGGTCATTCCTGTTAGAAGGCTGATGTCATTTTCAGAAGAGTCATCTCTGTCTCTGTTCTTTGACATAACAAGATTCTGATCACAGAGGGGAACATGCTGACATACGAAGATGCTGAAACCGGGAGAGGAAAGCTCTTCATGATCATGATCTGTGGACTCAGATAGCCTCTCCTCGCAACCAGGCTGTCTTGAAAGCAACCCCATATATATTTTATTTAGCTTAGTGCGGACCAAGCCCCAAAAGATGTCTTTGTCCAAAACTTCAGCCAGGAAAGCACCATAAGCAGGTTGATTTCTTCAGACCTGTCAACATATGCAGGTAAGACAGAAAGCAAAATTAATCTCTTTCCTGGCTGTGGTCCATAGGTGCTGGCACAGGTGAGTCCTCTTTGGTTCATTTTAGGCTCACAGTGTTTCATGGGGATATGAGGGATAGGTCTCACCCAGCTCTTACAAGAAAGGAGAAGGTCAGAGACATCTTGGGTTTCCCTTGCTTCTTCACCAGACTGAAAGCTCCTGGTTTCAGCGAAATGAACATGGGAGGCTTTAAGGGGAAGACAGTTTCTCATGTATAGGAAGATCCTTCTGCCTAACAGAAAAGGTTATTCTGAGCTGCAGAAACACTGGGGTCTAAATTCAGCTCCCAGCTGGTCTCCGTTTCTGTCTAATAGGTTGAATCAAAACGCTGTGTCTAAGCCAATGAGGTGGTTGAGGTTTTCTGATCCCCAGCTGATCAGGCACATGAGGATACACGCAGATAACGCGTGAGCAGAGGCCAAATAAAGAACAGAACATAAACTCAAGACAGGAGAGGCACTAAGCTAAAGGGAAAGGTTGTGCGCTTGTGTCTCCTTGAATAATGCAAGGAGCAAAATATTCTGTTACAAGCCTAGGGAACAGACAATTAAAACACCACTTGAAGCAAATGTCTCCTGACTCTGGCTCAGCATTTCAATTAGTCTGGAAAGTCTTATTGCTCTTAAGTGCAGGTTAGTGACATTTCAAGGAGGAGAGATTGATTGGGAGCCGAGTTGCAGCTCAGACAGCAGGGATCATGTCTAGGGGCCTGTCCTTAAAAAGAGCGTGTGATCTCTGTGTGGCATTTTCCTTGTTTAGTTTTTTATGTCTCCTATGAGAATTAATAATCCCAGTAGCAAGAGCCCTGTCCCCTCCTTTCCCACTCTGCCTTATTCTATTTCTCCTTTGCTTCCATATTTCTATTTTTTTCCCTTTTTCTTTCCGTTCTCTTTAAGTATCTTAAGGCATCCAAAGAGTATTTCCTGTGGCTTTTCCCTTCCTCCTAAATTTACTGACCTTTTCTTTCCTGAAAATTTAGG
The DNA here is from genome assembly GCA_003342815.1 of Eudromia elegans. NCBI lineage: Eukaryota > Metazoa > Chordata > Aves > Tinamiformes > Tinamidae > Eudromia > Eudromia elegans. The sequence continues at coordinate 2,020,175 of PTEX01000085.1, read as the reverse complement.
CTGTGGCTTCTAGGAAACTGTTTTCCTGGACGAGAAAGAATGAGATGCCTGATCCATTTGGATAGAACTGAACCCTCCCGGGTAAAATTGTCTCACTCCAATCAGTTTTCTCTGGGGCATGGACTTGCTGCAGAAGAGAAGTTGTAGCTTCAGGCATAATTTCAGAAGAAAAGTTAGAGTTTCATTTCTCTTGTGAAGCAAATTCTTGCTGCTGCATGGTGAGCTCCATCCTGTCTTTTCAGTTATGGTCCCAAAATCTGCTTGTGTGGAGATTACAGGTCTTCCCATCCACTTCTCTAGGACAGAGAGAGCTGCGTAGTTCCTCCCCACTGAGATATGATGATCTTTTATATGCTAGGCCTAGCAGAAACCTTTCCAAAAAGCCAATCACTGTATGTGGGAATGAAGCAGATCATGCTGAAGGATAAATATTTCCTCAAGATAGCCTTGCTTGGCCTGATGGGAAGTGTCTGCATATGCAAGCAGGCTATTCGTGTACCTCTGCTCAGAAGAGAAATGTGTTTTTCTTTTTTTTCTTTAACTTTTTGCTTTTCTTCTTTTTTTTTTTCCCAGCTGACGCTCTCTTCTCCCCTGGCCAGCCTTAGGGAAAGATTCACGATCAGAGAAAGCATCACTTATCCTTTTCCGCTGCTGACATCCCATTCTGCTCTGAATTCCTACCTGTCTCCTGCAAAACCTCCCTCTGCTTAAGGTTCTCACCTTTTCCCCTACCACCTCCACCTTCTATCTCTCCATCAACTACCTTGTCCCCAGAAAGGGACCACAAACCATGGAGCCCCTCACTGCCTACATGAACTACAGGAGCTTGGAAACCATCCTCAGGCCCATAAAAGCACAGAGACCACTCCACTCATCACTCCTCGGTGCTCTCAAACACCCTTTCAACTGCTTGTTTCTCTTTGCATCTGTGGAGTGAGATGGATCGATGGGGAACCCTGGGGGTTATTTTGCCCATGAATTATTTACACCCAATAGGTAATATTTCATTTTAGACCGGCCTCGTTCTACGCCTGTAATTTTTAATTCTTATAATTCCTCCTTCAGCAAGCAGAGGCTCTTGAGAGCACTAGATAATATCTCAGTGGGCACGCTCTGGAATGCGTAAATAACGTCTCCACTACTAAGAGCACACAGGGGGATGGGGATGGGCTTTCACTCCCCAGTCACCACCCTTAAAGCAATCTTTATATCTGTGCAGCTATTCTGCAACATGCCTCTATTTCCTACCAAAAGCACTATTTAAATGCAAATGTTGACTTTTTGCCAGGGACTAGAGGGAAAATACTTGCCTAGTGATGTCCTTCCAAAAGTACAACTGGTGCTGTTTTTTAAAGGGGTTGTATCAGAAGGGGTCAGGGCTTTGGTTCATTGCACTCCTAATTGCAGCTTCCAAAGCCTTTCTCTCCCCTTCTGAAGTCACATTTCTGTCCTAATTTTTCAGGAAAAAAAGTAAATATACACACAGAGAATCATAGAATTATAGAAAAATTATATATATATATGTATGTATATGTAAATAGACTGGTCTCAAAGCAAAACAGAATCTTTGGACCAGATATTTAGGTCTTCCTTCAGCATGTCCAAAGACAGAGAAGACCATATGATGTCTCACCCTTTGTGGTTCATGATATTTAGGGTCTTTCCTTCTCTCTCAGGACAGATATTCCAGATATTAAATGTCTGGTGACACAGTGATAACAACATGAATGCCCACTTAGAATTCACTTGTCTTGAAAGAGTAAGGAGTTTCCTATCAGGAAGACAAAGGGAAAGAGGATGTTTGGATTCAGGAGATAGGAGATAAGTGGAAAAGGGCAATAATGCCTGGAGCAAGGCAGTTAATTTTGCCTTGGGATCACCACAGATAATTTTCTTGAACCACTTTTGTCTGTTCAAAAACTGATTCTGATTTAAACTCAAAATTAGGCAGCCTTTCTGGAGATGCTGGGAAAAGTGAAGAACCCAGAGACGACAGGAGACCAGAGCTGGGCCAAAGAGAAAGTTAATTAAATACCCAACCATTCTGCCCAGATAAGTGGAGATCAAAACTCTTGGAGCCAGGGCCTTCTTTCCCCAGATTTTTGGGCTTCACTAGGGCCAGGTTGGGCAGAGGAAGTGCATGGAGCTACTACAGCTTTCCAGGAATGCAGAGAGTAGGAAAGGGGATGGATGTGCTTGTCTTCCACAGAAGAGGCAGCAGACCTTGGAGCAGCACAAAGAACAGGATAAAGAAGGCCATACATCTGTCTGCATGATGCATCTCTGAAAGCCTCACCAAGGGCTTCCCATGTTTCTCCCTCCCTCTCATCTCATTGTTCGGGCTCTGCAAGCTGATGGGCTTCGGTTTGTTTTTATTCAATGTGCTTCAGTTGCCATGGAGACAATGATCTTTAAGGGGAACCTTTGCAGCATGTACAGGAGGAAAATCAATGCGGACCACTCAGGGATGGAGGATGACCCGAGGCACAGAGCTCAGGACCGTGTGTGCCTGGCCCACATGAGGTGCCCCAGGCAGTCCAGAGGGCCTCCAACTTAATATATTGGACGAAATCCAGCATCTCTGGGACAAGAAAGAGACAGTTTTTCCTTAGCATCAACTGACTATCATGTCCTCTGGGAAATACAATTGAGTAAGCATAGAAATCCTTTATTTGCCTGCACCAGTGGTCTATGAAGTGTCGGAGGTCAGGTCTGATGGCTCAAGCAATGGAGGCAGTAGTCTGAGATAGCAGACATGAATATGGAGGAATTGCCAAGGTGCTGGGGCATCTGACCCCGGGCCTTGTCTGACAGCAAATGCCCTGGTATCCACATATTTTTTACCCTCCGTGCCCCAAGTAACCACCACCTTTCCCAGACATTTGCCCAAATTTGGCTGAATAAGCATGCCCAAGAGAAAGGGGAGGCTGCATTTCACTGAAGGTCGAACAAGTCAGCTCTCCAAACACACGGCTTATTGAGGATATTAAAACTTGACTAAAGCACTGCAGCTCTTGTTATTCCTGTCTTTAGCAATCACTCGACGAGAAGCCCAGGAAAACCCTGAGCCAGCAGAAACCTGCTCTCTCCTTTGCTACCCTAATGCTGCAAGCCGGAGAGATTCCCTCTGACAGACAGAGGCTGGCGGACAGGACATTTCTTCCCAATCCCCACCTAATGATCAAATTATGTCCTTGAAAGATGAGTGCTGAGGGATCTTGTTAACTAGCAAGAGAGATTGTTTAGTAAGCATCTGCAGAAGTGGATTAGAAAACAATAACTCACGGGTAGGCCCTTCCTTCAGCAACCAGGAAAGGAGGAAAACATATTTCAATTCTATATATTCTCTTCGCCTGGGGAAGGTTGCATAGCTGAAATGTCAGGTTTAATCTCCTTCCAGCATGTATTTTGCAAATAACTCTTTGCTCCTTTTAAGTTCTGCAGCTAATATGCTGGAGCAGTGACAATCTCCAGCAATGATTTAATGGAACAAAAAATATGTTCTTCTTGTGTCACCTTTCAGAAGCACTCAGCACAAAGGAGGCTATGAAAAATGGTGGACTTAAGAGGTAGCGACCCCACATTTCACACCCAGGGTTGCCCAAATTTGGCTATTCCTGCTCTTTAACTAATGTGCATGAGTGGAAGTCAGGGCAGGAAAGGGGTCAGACACAACTGCTGACTGTCTACGAGAAGCTGATATCCCTATGAATCTAAACACCTCTATCTAACAGGCATCAAAAAGAGACATGAGCCCTCAGAGTGCTGACATGGCATTACTGAGCAGTGCAAAAACAATTGCCAGATGGATTTGGGACCCTTCTTTTTCAATAATCACAGTCACCCACGGACATGCAAATAAACATCCTAGGAAACATGAGATGACTTCTAGATTTGAGGACCAGCTCACTAAGGGTGGTTTGGGTTGAGTAGATTTTGCACTACAAATGGACTAGACAATCAAGAATCCCTCATCCAACACAGTGCTGAAAATTCTGGTCCTGATGCTACCGTAAATTTTAGACAGAAGATAATGTGCCCATTGCTTGGGTCCTGGTGATTTTGACTTCCTAGGAATTAATGAGATTTGGAGGTGACAAATGGATCTCTTTCAAGGGATGGAGGAAGGACCATTTCACGCCAACAACTCCCTTGGCTTTCACTGGCTAAAGACCAACCACTCAAAGAGTCAGGGACTCAGCCTTGCCATAACCTCCCAGTCTAGAGAGGTAGGACATATGGGTCTAGGACAGAGAATAAAGGGATCAGAGGAGATTCACAAGTTGGCCTCTCTCCCAGTTCTGCCAAATGTCCTTTGAAGCCAACAACTTTTCCAAATACTCAACCCTTCTCAAGGTTCATATCTGAATCTATTGTGCCAAAGAGTCTCAGTTTCCTCCTCTTTATACACCAGATTCTGTTGCATCTCCAAGCTCAGCTGAGTGCTTGAGAGATGTGGAGTTCAAGCCTCACAAGGCACTGGGTAATGGATCTTTTGGGAGATTACAGGAACTGATTTTGGAGAGGGAGGTGAGAACATGGAAAGTAGACATGACTGTCTGGCAGTTTGCAGTAATGGTGTACACTTTCAACAGTTATCAATACATCAGTTTGCAGCAACATTATGCAGCTCTGGGGACAATCCAGGCCCAAAATCATTCCCTGGACAGCAGACCCTCCAAATAACACAACCTGAAAAATCCACAGTTGACACCCAAAAGACTTCAAGCTCCCTGTGGACTGTGATTTCCAGGTAGGAATTGTAAATATTTTCCCAGGTGCCCAGCTATCCTGAAAAGATACAGCAGGATAGGATTAAAAATACGCACATACAAGAGCTACTATAAAATATGAACAAGAGCTTCATCAGCAATCATGAGGACTACCCATTGCTAAACTTCACTTATCAATGGCTCAAAGAGGAACCAGTAAACACCAGGTCAACCACACAGCACAGCTGTGCTGGAGGGAGGATTATAAAGATTATTTGACCCAGCACCAAAATGCAGCTGGTTCTGACACATAAGCTGCCAACCTCACAGCACGGTGGGGAGATATGCACTCTGGCAGTAATCACCCCATTTTCAGACACCATGCAATCAGGATCTCCAGACTGCAGATGCTTTTTCACTCACCTCTTTCCCCCTGCTATGCTGAGAGATTGCTCAAGATTGGAAAAAGAAAAAAAACAGTGCCATCTAATGACCAACCAAGTCAAGATTTCAGCAGAGAGCAGGGCAAAGATGATCCATCAGGGCATGCGATGGTGAGGGTTTTCCCTAAAGCACTTTTCCCTAAAATAGCTGAATTGACTTCTGACCCAGAGATGTTTTCCATGGAAACATTTGTGTTTTGCTACCATTTTCCGGTGAAAAAAAGTGGAAATCTTACAAAGAAATGTTGTGTGTGCAATGTTCCCACTAGACACATTTGCGGGGGAGCAGAAGAGACAGAACTGTGTGTGTATGTCACTGCTGAGGGAGTCTGGAGGGGATTTTTAATGGTTTGTATAAAAATAAAAAGTCCGGAAATTTTAGAAAAAAAATGTTGCAGGTATGTGAAAATATCTTCCCAGAATAATTAGGAACAGATGGAAGATTCAAAATGCAAGGAAAGTTTACTCCATGAAACATCTAAGACTCTGGGAGGAAAAGAAGTTACATCTGTGCACTTGGAATCCTGATGAATTGGGAAAGGTTTGGTGGAAAGCCCAGCACAGGGCATCTCCCTGGGTCCCCAGTGCTTTCAGATACTGCTTTTCTGGTTCTCTTTTGCTCTGGCTCTTCAGAGGACTTTTTCATGAGGTCCAGATAATATAATACACATGGATAAATAGATAGATGTTATAGAGAGAAAAAATACATACATACATACATACATATATGCATTAAAAGCAAAAAAGGAAAGTGGATAGAGGAAAGAAAAGGTGAAAGAAATAATGAAAGGACAAATAAAAAAAAAAAGAAAGAAAGAACAGAAGAAAGAACTGCTTTTTTTTCCCACTAACTTGTTTCTGAAAGTCTTGTTGAACTCAGCTATTCAAGGGAGAAACTGAGGTACCAAACAGTTAAATTTCTTGCCCAGAAAGGCACAGAGCATCAATGACAGAGCATAGACCTGGAGAGCTCCTTCCCCCAAGTCCCTGTTGTGAGCAGAATGGGAGTGGAAAGAGGCACTGCAGTGGGCAGAGGCTCCTGCATGTGGACCTTTGCAGGAGGTCTTGGAGGAGCTGCTTTTGCAGCCCTGTGATTTCAGTACTCAGCTACTGTTTGCCTGCATTTCCCGGGATAAGAGCAGCATCTGCTTGAAGAGCTTTGCACATCTGAGCGGAAAAAAAGGTCAACCGCTTCTCCACTGTTCCCCTCCAGGTTGGAAACAGGGAGAGCTCTCCCTGGCGCTGCAGAGTTTCCCTGGCTCGACGTCTCCACTGATAAATATTCCACAAGGCCACATGAGGACACAAAGACAAGGACCCCTTCGGGCCTGCGTGCAGCACGAGAAAGACAAAGAGAAATGAGAACACGCTCCCATGCAACGTATCTCCTGTAGAAAAGGAAATCTAACCAGCCAGTCCCTTCCCCACAACCTGAGCTCACCCTCCAAGCCAGGACAGGCTATGGGTTGCAGCAAAGGAGCAGGCTCGCAGCAGGGAGGACTTGTGGTGTCCCAGGATATTGAGAACATGATCTAGGGGAATGTAGTTTCAAGAATCTAGGATTTTTCCTGCCTTGATGACCCAACGTGGAAAATATTCTTTTCCTATTTGGGAGACCTTTATGCAAGTGGCATCCCCTGTCCTTGGTTGAGTTGGTTCAGGAGGCCAGGTCTGTTCTTATCCATAGGGCTCCACAATCAAATTGACTTAATCAGTTCATGGAAGAGGTTTACTCCCTTCTGTTTTCCCCCAGCCTTTGCTTCCCAAAATACTTTGGGAAGTACTTGGAATATACTTTGGGGACCTACCTGGATCCTCTGGCACTGTCACAATGGTAGAAAATCAAGGGTAGAGCTCTAAATGGCATCCAAACTCTGCTTGCTCCTAGGCCACCATGTGGTTGAGACCTTGAATCCTATCAGAGTCAGTTGATGTGTAAAAGGAGCTGAAGCAACTTGAGGTCAGAGGATGTCTGAAGTCAGTTCACTCAATCCAGGTCACTCAAGCTTATGAAAACTATCCACTCAATCCAGGAAAAGCATCCCAGGGAAACTCTTCAGCTCCCCTCACAGCTCCCATTTCACAGCAGTGACCACCACACTTGAGAAAAATCTGCCCGTAAATGCCATAAAGTGGTTAAGAGTGTCGCCCCAGGAACAGATTTAAGGCCTGCAGGAAAGAAAACTCCACACTGTGAGCGACGAGAGAGCTTTGCTTTCAGCAAAGCATATGCCATCTGTTCCCATCGCCCACAGATCCGGCCACGTTGAACGTCCACGTCACCGCACTGCCAAGCACGTTGCATTAAGTGACAGGCTTTATCAAGGCAGTGCTTCAACCCCCTCTACCCTGAACAGGATGGTTCTGCCAGGACCCCAAGCACCTAAAACCAGAAAGGAGGACCTCCTGAAACCATTGTACCTGTCATTGCAACATGGAGCTATAGGCTCCAACAAGGCTTCCAACCAAGTTGCTCACGTTCTCCCCAGGTATTCTGTATGAAAAAGGAGCAACCTGCAGGATACAGGCAGAAGAACAAGGGCACATCCATGTTTACAAAGCAAATGGAAGACGGTCGAGTTTGCCTCACTGCTTCCAACCTGACTTCATCCCACTACCACCAGGAAGTCTTTTGAAGGCCTGTAGAATGATGCCTTCAGCAAGGAGAGTTGTAAGCTCCTTTGGGACTAAAACTGTGTTTATCACATGCAAGAGAGATTTAGTGTAAGAGTGGAACAGGAGAACCTGGTAATCTTTCCTCCAGCTGCAACCTGCTTTGTAGAGAAACTACAACCAGCTCCCAAAGCCCTGTTTAATGATCCATTCTTCATTTCCATTCAGTTAGAGGAACAACAGAGACAGCAAAATCTGTGCTAAATGCAAACAAAAGGGATGGTTGGTGGCTCAGATACCATGGTACAGCCATGGGATGGACTTCAAGGCAGTTTAATTGGCTCTCCAGGCAGGCTGTGGCCCAAAGGTGCAGGTTTACATGTCCCTTTCCTGATAGTTGGGCAGTGGCACCATGAGTTGGGTCACCCTGTAGATCCATCTGAAAACTCATCCCTGTTCTTTTTTTCTTAGAAACATGTTTCAGATGGATCAGGGAGCAGAGCTGCTCATCACCAGTTGCAATACAGCTGGTATTGACCCATTTTTGCCCCTCTGCAGGTGATGAACCCTGCCCCTTTCTCAGCTCAGCTCTCAGAATTAAAAAAAAAGAAAGAAAGAAAAATCCGTATTAGGCAGGAAGCAACCAGAATAAGTGCTATAAGTGCTACAATAGGTAGTGATGTGTCAGGGAACTATATACTTTACCATTAAAGCACTGAATAACTCATTGTTTTCTCTGCAGCTGTGAGAGACTGTCCTTTTCTTGAGAGAGGAGCAGTCCTATGATCAGACTGGGTTGTAGGCTGTTGTAGTGTGACTGTATACATTCAGTCTCACTAAGCTGTCACCAGGCATCAAGGCGTTCTGGTGCTAGGCACCCTGCATCTGTTTCCTAAGAAACTATTTATCTCATGATCTGAGTCCAAATAAATAAATAAAGGTAAAAATTACCATAAGTGCACAGAATGACCGCTTCAAAATCATGGGAAAATACAGGAATGTGGCACTGACCATCCTTTGATGCACCAGTGCAGCATCCATGAGGCCATCCCATCAATACGAACCCACAGCTAAGGTGGGTGCAGGGGCCCATGCTGAGAAACACAGATGACACATTCAAAATATAGAATTAATTTCAGTGTGCGCCATAAGAAAACACCCACATAGAAGAAGAAAGTCTCATCTAATGTTATTTTTCTTCTTTTGAGAGAAAAAATAAGTACATGGCTGGCAATACCAGATGTTTCAGAAATTCATGTGTTCTGTCAACTTGTTTATCTTAAATGAAAGCAAAAGCTAGTGCAGAAATGTACAGTTAATGCTTGAGTTTTCCAACCCCAGAAATATTGGGGAAAGAGGCTGCTTTAGACGTTCCTTTTTGTTTTTCTTTGTTTTGTTTTGAAAAATCATCCAAATGCAAAACAAAGCATTCAGTTTCCAGGTTAAGCAGGAGAATTTGTTCAATTCCAAGCACTCCCTTTCCTGAAGCATCCCTTCCTGCTGCTGCTCTGCTCCCAGCTCATCCTGAGCATCCCCTGGATGCAGTTTCCTGCTCTGCCCACAATGCAGAGCCTGGTGTCGGTCCAGGGGAACCAGTCCAAAGGTCCTGTGTATTTATACAGTATATATATATATATATGTTTTTGTATTTATTTATATCAGTGCTCCACACTGATACAGTCTTGTCGCAAGAGAGAGGCAGGAGCCTGTGGGTTATGGGAAGGCCCTTGGTTAAGCAACCCACAGTTGTCATTTCTGTGTATCTTTCAAATGTTTGTTGAGGAAATGTATTAAGCTTTTTACTTCCAAGTCCTCTTTCAAGAACAAACAACAAAAAAAAAATGTGTCGTGCCTTAGGCAATCTTTTTATTATCTTACATGGAGTTGATGCAATAAAGTCCGTTAATTAAAACATGAATATTTAAAATGGCTTTCAAGAATGGCAGTCTTATCTCACCAGAGGGAAGAAGAAAGAAGAGGGGAAAAAAAGGGAAAAAAAGCACAGGAAAGGCAAGCCATAGTTCATTTTGCCAACAGAACATTCAATTATTTAATTGCTGAATGAGTATATTTTCCCCAGTGGATGTTAGATGTTCTTTTGTGGCAAGAGGGATGGGGAGGAAAAAGGCATGGAGGAGAGGAGTAGGGGCAAAAGGGAATGGGTAGAGTTTTAATTAAAATGTGATGTAGGCTAAGCTGTCATTTTAGCAGCATTGCATTTTGAAATCAGGACTTTTTCGATGAAACGGCCTGCTAAAGTAGAACAGCCACAATAATCAGCTGCTTGCAAGAATCAGCTTCCCAACACCTGATTTCTTATGATATAATCCAGAAAAACATGTCAGAAGGTCTCATTTTAATGACAAACAGTGCCAGGGCAAGCAGAAAGAGAGGGTTTGGCATAGCAGGGGTAAAGAATAAATATGTGTACCCATAGGAGAAGCTGCGTGCATGTTCATGCTGGTACAAAGCCTTTCTCCAAGTGTGTTCCTAGGAGTGTGTTGCACACGTCCATATGCATTTTTGATGAAGACACAATGTGCAACTGGAGACATGTAAATAAATCCCAAAAGACTATTCCTTGACAGATCTTCTACCTCCCCAAAAGGCTGTTTCCTCTCTCAGATCCCCCAAGAGTTGTGGCCTGTATCTCCATGCTCCAAGTTTGGACCACCATCAAGGCTCCAACACAAAAGGGCTCCAGGGAGGGCTCTCAGACTGGTCTGGGTCACACAGAGGCTGATAGCAGCAGAAGATCATCTGCATTGTCTTGTTGTAGAAGAAGAAATGAGGATCCCTAGGAGACCCCCATTTCAATCCACCACTTTCAGCAGACCAGGAGTATTTTGTTGGGTGAGGGAAGACCGGCACATTCCTCACCATGCTTTGTTACCCTAGGATCTTGTGTGAGAGCAAAGAAGAGGGAAAAACACAGTAATGGGTTCAGGAAGGGCTTCCTCACTGTGATCTCTGGCTCTATCCATCACCTTTTGTTTTTTTGCATACTGGAGTATTTTTTTTTTTGTATTGGAGTATTAAAAAACATTTATTTCAGTGCACAAATGCTCTTCTGAAGCATTTGCTTGCCTAGCATTCAACTGAAAGGTGCTCATCTCTCAGAGCCACACAACATTTAGCTATCAAATGTCCCATCAGGCAGCCTGACATAAGGCCCCCACCTAGGAAGGTAGAACATGTGGGCAGGTCTGGACAGAAGGTCTTCTTCTTCTAGGTGTCCTCCTTTACATGCCTGCACATTCAGCTGTCAGTAAAAGCTAAATGAAACATGAGGCAAATTTTACTGGAGCAGGTAAAGAAGTGTGAACATGTTATCTCTGGAGATAGGAATAAATAGATATGTCACTTGCTCCTTGGTGTGAGCCACGGTTTATGGAAGAAAAAAAAATCCCAACATGCTAATAGTATACACAAAGAGTCAGGGGCTACTAACTCTTCAAAAACTGACACTGGGGACATGACATGTGTCTCCACACAGGAGAGAAACCACTACTCTTCTCCAGAGGGACTCAAGTCCCACGGGTCAATGCTGAGGCTACAAAACAGCATACACAGCAGTTCTCTCAATTCTTTGCTCTCAGCCTACCTGCTGCATGGTCCTTTCCCTCCAGCAGCTAGTGTAGGAGTATCATCCATCCCAGGAAAGAAACCACAACCCCAAACCAGACTAACCCAATGGCTGCAGCAGAATCCACGTGAAGAGGTCCCAAGGCGCCTGCTGAAATGTTGCCCCATGCGAGCACCTCTGTCTACCTAGTTGATATTCCTTCACCCACTGATGTTTGAGACTAGTCTCACCCCAAGGATACTTGGTCCATGTAGGTTTCCTGTGAGCATGAAGACACTTAGGGGAAAAATAGACCTAGATGATCACATCCAAAGGGAAAAAAAAATCTGCAGGCAGTGGTGGGAAAAAAAAAAGATCATTGGTGATTCTTATAAGAGTAGCAGTACTACAGAGGGGAGATGGGATCATCACAATAGGGGAATATAGGACTTCATCTGATGACAAACCAGGCTTTATCATTCCCACTACTCACAGTAGGGTATTTTTAAGAGCAGAAGGAACGGCATGCCACCTTATTCTCCCCAACAGCATGTTTGTGGACAACCCACCAGGTTAAGGAGGTTCAAAGTATGGTACTGCATGAGGCAGAGCTGCTGGGGTGCATAAAAGGGAAGGGACTGTGTGCAGAGCAGAACCAGGTGTGGAAGAGCTGCTGAAGTCCCTTCTGTAGCAAGAAGTCATCTCTGTGCTGACAGCCTGTGGGAATCCCTTGCTGCCCTCCTTGGAGGAGCTTCGTTCTCCTTGACAGTCCTTCATGTGTGGTACGTCCATGGGAGCAGGTGATTGAGGCCCCTGAGGGGGCCTTCCAAACTCCTCCACATCCCAGAAGCACGGAACCATGAAATGCAATCTCCTAAAATATTCCTCTACAGTTACCTAGGGACCATGCCCTTACCTACTTCTTTTCTTCTTCAGTGAGTTACTCTCCACAGCAAGCCAAGCATCTTTCTGAGACACTGCTCTGGTGCCTGTCTCCGTGTTCCTAACTTTGCCTAACTCTTGACTCACCCAATTGCCAGCTAATCTTGGCTGACCTTATTGCAGGGCAGCTGGGGGGTGACCTCTCTGACTTTCCGGCTGAAATTTCCGGCCAATTAAAGAAGGAGCTGCCCCCAGAGTTTAACATCTGAGCATGAGGGAGGAGAATCTGGGGAGGTTAATAAGGCTGGACAGCTCATCTCTGATGAGGAAAGTGGTCAGCGGGGTTTAGATGATATACTGCTAGGTCATGGTGAAAACATTATAAACACCCACTCTCGAGGCTGAATCACTCCTGCATTATGTTGCTGCTGGATCTGACTCTCCACAATTTGGTTTCAGTATCCACAGATATAATATGTGGCTATGCACTGGGCACAGCCTCAGGGGGCCACTCCCAAGATAACAAGTTGTTCCAAACCCAGCAGAGCTCCCCAAAACAGGTTCTGTTCCTGCTGGAAACCCCCAATGGCCCTGGCAATAGCAGTGCTTAGCAAAAAGTGTCCAGTATTTCTAATTCAGGACGTGAAAACAACAACACAAACCAAACTGAACAAAGGCGGAGAAAGGGGTATGGAGAAGAAAGGATTTTTATAGGCAGAAATTAATTGTTGGTCTTCATTCACTTTAATTGAAGTTCTTTTGACTGATTCCATGTAAACAAGACAGAAGCCAAATGCCAAGCAAGCCCAGCTGTAAATAACACGTCTGACACTAATGCTTCATTGGATGGGCACAGCAGCGATGTCTCGTCAAGCTGATCTCTGCAACCAGAAATCTGGATGTGTAGACATCTCCTTGGTCTGGTTCTTCAGAAATCACCTAACCCAGTGTCTTTAGGGAACTTAGGCCCAGTCTTGGGGTAATAGGCACCTGGAGCAAAAATAGTACCAACACTGCCAGTGCTGGTTAAGTCTTCAGAGATAAGAATAGAGTACTGGACTTTCTCCTGGCATCTCCCTACACCAGAGCTAGTATAGTATTTTTTACTGTAGATATTTAGTATGGTATTTTTTCCATGCACAGCACCCACATGTTTTAACTCATCTGCTCCTTACGGAACTAACTTTAAAACCAACAGAGCTAACAGAGCAGCTTCTTTTCCCAAATGGCTCTAGAATGAGCCCTCATGGAGGTGTTGGATGGCCAAGCTGAGCCCATACTAAAGTCTTTCCCACAGCACATGCAACATGATGTCTCGATGTCACTGTCTTTCACCACAGAAATGCGATTCTGTTCATGATCTTTGTCACACCAGCAAGACTGATTGAAAGTGGCTAGAAACTCCATTTTTTTTGAAGAGAAAACCTTGGTTTCATCCAGCAGGCATGTATGGCAGCCTACAGGTCTATATACAAAGTTTAAACAGAGATCACTGAGTCACACTCTTCATGGGACAGGATTTACTCTGGAGCACCAGGAGATACAAGGAGACATGGGGAAATCACTGCGACTCATGCCCTGTTCCAGCCTCCAGTGGGATGAGTGAGTAAAACATGAGGCAGAGACTCTGCATATGTCCTCTTCTGTATCAGCACCAGGGTCTCAACAAAAGCCTAGAGACCAATAACCTGCATCTCTAACTGCATCTCTACCCTTCAGAAGAACCAGGCTTTGGATTCGGGAGTAGGATCAATGAATTCAAATGGAGATAATTTTCCATACTCTTAGATGTTTCAGTATCATCTGCAGAACTTCACTATCTTCAACCCAATGATAGTCAGAAACAAAAACAGCAACAAGAACAAATACTAACAAGATGGAAAATACCAATTTCCATGCAGCTGGAAGATGGAAATCTTCTAACACCCAATCTAGCAGAGATCACAGCATCTCTTTCTTCAGCTCAAGAAACGTTACAAAACCGAGGACTTTTACCAATATTTTTGGTCCTGCCACAGGACCCAGGGAAGGATCAGACTGCCTAACATTTGACAATCCTTCCAGCCCTGCATTTTGGGATACTCCCAGACATTTTACATGCACGTGCCCACAGCCTTATCTTATCCAGGCACACAAGCTGTTGCAGCATTTTAGCTTGAGGAATCAGCACCAGGCCCTCTCTGTGCTTCTCTCCTCCGCTGATGCTCATGTTTATATGGATCACAGCCCACAAACTGTGGGGTGAGTTCAGCTCAATCTGCTCCAGCAAAGATGGGACGGAGCAGCTGCCCCACCAGGGCAGTGCAGTTGGGTTGGGAACCAGGAGAAGCAGCTCTCACCACTCACTCTTCTTTATTATGTTGAGCATATACCAAGCTGGTAGCTGCCCATTTGATTGCACGAACAACTCATGGCCCACCGAGAGCATTCAGCTTAATGAGGTGTGCAGCAATTATTGCGCTATCAAAACTGGAGCCAGAGAACAAAAAGAAATATATTTAAACCCAACAGATCTGCAATTCTAATGATGTGCTAAAGGACGTCCCTTGCTAGCCTGCCTGTCTTGCCCCGCCAGAAGGCTGACAAGCAGGATATTTATATCAACTATAGGATATCAGATTTGCTGGCTGAAGCAAGTGCGAGGAGATCGTGTACCATGCAGAGAGGCAACAACTGGAGGTGACTTTGGTAGAGCCACCCCAGGGACACACAGATGCTGAATCCTCCACGGGTTAATGCATCACAGAGCCATACTGCGTGATACCTGCTGAGAAGCCAAAACCAGTTTTCCAACCTATTTAGCCCAGGCGTGGTTCAGTGGTGACTTGGGATATGACAGGCTCACGGGAGCTGGAACCAACAGCAGTGGATGCTGCAAGATTGCAGTGGCTATTACGGCAGAAACAGGAAAATAATGGAGAAATGATAAGTGGCAGAGAAGACACTGGTGCTCTGGAAGAGGCAGGAGAAACTGCTACTCTACAGAAAGACTTCAGCTGAAGTCTTTGGAAGCTGCATCGACATAAAGAAAACAACCATTCCAAAAGGGGAAACTCTCTTTTCAAAGAAGAGCTAAATTCACCAAGACAGACAGGGCTCAGCAAGATGGACAGTTCAGTGCCAGTGAGCTCCACAGAGGTCAGGCACCTCAAAGAGTATTAGGGCACCTGAAAAGCTCCATGGATGCCTTTTTCTTTGGAAAGATATTTTTTTCTGTTGTTTTGCAGCCTGTTGTGATCATATTAATACATGAGATACTTAGGGTAGGGGCCGAAAAGGGCTAGAAATGGCTCTGTGCATTCTTCCTTTGGACACTGTAACATCTTCATTCTGATGTGACAGGAGTTACAATTGTAAAGCCATGTTGCAGATGTGCAGATTTTGGATCTGGTTTCTGGGTCTCCCTGCATATAAATTTTACCCTGCACCTCACACAAAACACCTTTGGGGAATCTGCTATAGGTTCCGCATATGAAAGGGTGCTAAACAAAGGTGAACTAAAAATAAAAATAAAGCATGCACAAATGGTAGGACGAGCCTTTTACTGAACTGTCACACATTAAATTACACATAGATGTCCCTTCATAGCAATAACGGGAGCAGTTGCTTGCAAAACTCCCTCTGCAATCGGATGCGAATTCCACCTTTCATCTCCCTTCCATAACAATAGTATATTTTGACAGTAATTGCTGATGTTTCTGCATTGTGATCATGTCCACAGGCTTCTGAGTCCACAATGGAACTGATCGCTTTATTTTTCTCATTTCCCTCCTTCACCATCTCTCACACTGGACATCTCCCTATAGACACATGTACAGGTGTGTTTAGTGCTGCAGCAAACAGCAGCCAGGCAGGAGTTTCCCACATTTCCCAGACCCATGAAACTCAAGTGACTGCTCAAGTGAGAGAATTTACTCTCAAAAGCTTCCTGTATGGAGTCAGTGTGGATGCAGTGCTGAAGTCAAGGGAAGGAAAGTCCACTAATTGCAAGGTGGCAGGTTCTGGTTCACCTGCTCCTCCAGGAGCTTGGAAGTGGAGTCAGTTCTTGCTCAGTGTTGCTCTGGATTGGACTTAAACTGGGACAGTGTCGACCAAAACTCACAGTGTTTTGGGACAGCATGGTAGAATCTCATCCTGAGAGTAGCAATCAGCTCCTCCTTGCCCCATGTTTTGCTGGCAATCTCTCATCGTGTCATAGCCCAGCTCTGATGGATGCACAGAACAGCTGAGTAATAACCAAGAGGACAGCAAGAAGCTGGAGAGCATCACACCTTTCCCAAGTACACACAGTAGGTCTGTGTGAAAAGGAAGGAGATGCAAAGAAACTGTATCTGTTCAACTCCCTCTGCCCTTTGGCTGGAAAATCCAAAAATGATTGGATTTCGTCGGGCTTCCTTTTGCACAAGTCCAACTGGATAGAGCCAAATATTCTAAGGAGAAACTGAAGGTCAACAGAGAGGCTTGCTTGCCTGCTCTTGGGCAATTACTCACAGCTCTTTTGTCAGTCCTTGAACTTTTGTGGTTACTATAGCTCACCAGGAGTTAGTCATTTGTTAAGGAAGGACTTAAAAACTGATTTCTCCTCTGATGAAGAGTGCGGCTTCCTGGGAAGTCATGCCACAAAATGTCATTTCTGCAGCAAGGAACAATCTGGTTGTTTCATTTGACCCTACGCCTCTGACCCATCTTCCATACCAGGGACTCTGTGCAGAAGCTCAGGCCTTCTGAGGAAACATCGCATTGAGTATGATAGAACCAGCAGGACGTGAAGCAGAGCTCCCAAGAACAATGTGAGATCTGGAGAACGTGTCCTGCAGTGACAAATTTATGAAGGTTCAATGTACTTCACGCGGCCAAGGTTAAGAAGCCACTTGTTTGTGAGGCTATAAATAACACTCCAGATAGTAAAGAATGAGTGCTAGATGACTTCCTAATCTAAGAGTCAAAGGCATAAAAACATCCAAGGGTTGTAAGGTGAAACACCACTAAAAAGCAGAAGTGAAGCGAGGGAAAGGACTGTAAGTCAGGGAGGATGGGATGTATTTTTTCAGAGCAATGGGCTTAATTAAGTAATGGAAAAGTTTACCGAGTAAGGCAGGAAAATCTCTAGCACTCAGAAGTAGCAATACCCTGACTGAATGCTTTCTGAAAACTAGAAAGCTCTGTTTCAATCATACTTTTTGGTTATTTTCTTGAATGCATAGGTGAAATTCTCTGGCAGAGATATATAACAGATCAGGCTTATTCATCGTAGAAGTCGTTCCAGCCCTGAATAAAATGACTCTTCATCTACTTCACCAGTGAGCAAATAACAGATTTCAGGGGCACACAATTAACCTCATTTTTTTCAATTGGCATCTCATATCCCCTGGAGAAGGGTAGTGAAGACTGCAAGGGCTAGCTCACGCCGGTTATGTTTTTGAACCACCAAAGCGAGAGTGCTATAACTGCCTTCCAGGAGCAGATTAAGTTGAGACAGAACTAATTAGTCATTCATTAAGTGCCTAACTCAGCACAGCACTTAAGCACCCACTTAACCTTCTTTCATTACAGTGTCATATCAGAATCCCATTTAAAGCCACAGGTCTGTTTACAGGGAAACAGGCTCACATCTTGGAGGTCCACCAGGATTTTCAGCCCTCCTGATTTCCAAGGGTCCCCTTGTTTCTGGAAGCTCTCTGAACTGCAGCCTACCAGGACTCCTGCCCATCTCTTGCAAAAGAGCCTATCCCAGGAATGCCAGCTTGCATTCCCAAAGCATGATCCACCAATAGACATCAGGACTTACATCTGGTTTCTCCCTTCTTTCCTTGGTAGATTCTTCCTGCCTTGTTTATGTCAGCTGATGGAGGGCTGATGCTGCTCCAAATCTTTCCCCTTTAATAGTCTTCCCCTAGGGAAATTCCTCCATTTCAAAGCCCTTGTGGTTCAGCATCTCAAGGTAACTGCAGTAATGGCAGGAGAAGTGGTAGGTGAGTTGCAGCTGCCAATACGTCTCCAAGTGCATCCTGATCATCAGGATGAGCTCCCTGTGCAGCAAGACACCGAAATATCTGCTGCTGCCTCTGCACCCTGACAGATTATTCCTGCCCCCACCACTGCCTGCAGTAACCTCTGCAGCATCTAGATTGGGGAAAGAGTGTGAAGGGGATATCTCACTAGATGTAGGGGAAAAAAAAACCAAACTATCTTTAGGATTCATTAAAAAAAATTTTACTCCAACAGATCTCTGATGGGGTTGTCACTTTTGGGATGAGGGTAGAGTGGCTTTGTTAAGTATTGCTCTGAATGTCCACCAATGCGCCTATGTATCTGCACCAGGTGTAAACTCATCGACTAGGAGTGAAATCAGACTGGAAATCAGGTTTCTTTGTGTCACAGCACTGATAGCAAATTAGAAAACTCAGTGAAAACAAACAAACAAACAACAAAAAAAGAAAACATCAAATTAAATGAGGCAGAGCTTGGTCATTGGTACAAGCAGGCTACAATCTTCTGCTCCAGCTTGCTCTGGAGTGACAAGGTCAGTGTCTTCTTAGCCATGGTTTGATTGGCAGCAGATTTTGTATCTCCCGGTCTGTTCTTCAGCCACGGAAACCAAAGTCTAGCCTCCGTGATCTATTCTTGGTCTGCTCTTGAGTGACTTTGAGGAGCAGAGAGATGAAAACATCTAATCTAGCCACATGCGTTCTCCATCCTCTGGGTTGCCATTGACCCAACATGGTCACGGCACTTTTCTGAAGGCCTGTCACACATTTTATGAGCCACAGCATCTCCCAGAGAAGCAACACTTCCCCTTCCCAAGAAGTGCTTATTTGCAGCTTTAGTAAATTTACTTCTGCTCATTTGCTTCGGAAATGTCCCAGGTGTAGAAGAGAGACACCTGGAAGAGTCAGGTTCCACATTGTGGGATGGTATTTAGGTATAATTGACTTTTCCTTCTTTTTTTAAAACTTGCCATAAAATTCATCAGACTAGGCTGGTACAGCACAGGCCTACACATGTTTGAAGAGGAAAGTGTCAAGAGACAGGCTCAGGAGCAACAAATTATTCAGGAGGTAGCAGAAAAAAAACCCCAAAACCTAAAAAGCTTGCAAAAAAAAAAAACCTGTTACAAATACAATATCAGAACAACAATAATAACAATATAATAACCACCACTAGCAGTGCTAGGAATTTGGGAACTCTCTCAAAATGTTCCTCCCACAAAAAACTGTTAGAAGATCGCTGCTTTTGCATCCAAATTGGATCTCGCCTCCATCTTCCTAATCAAGCCTTTGCAAAAAAAATCTAAATAGGAAGAGTGACAAACAGAGTGACACATAGAGACCCTGGGCATCCTGTAAGCAACATTTCCATGTCGATGGTGTTCTGCGCATGAAGAGGCTAATTCTGCATCCTCAACACATGTGTGCAGACAGCAAAAACATTATCTGCACTCTCTGCAAATATTCGGCACCCAAAAAGAGTTTTGATTTAGCCACCTCAGAGATTCTTTCGTGTTTATTTCCTAGGAGCACTCAAGCGCTCAAGTTGAGCTGGGAGAGAGCTTTACAAAAGCCAATATTAAGCCTGAACGCTCCAGGATGTGCTGAAAATCTTATTTAAACTTTCACCTTTGGCTGTAATGGAAAAGGCCATGCTGCTCGGGCTGGATGCATAAATCTCCCAATCAGCAAATGCGGAGCTCGGCACGTGACTGGAGAGGCCCGTGTCACTCCGAAGGGACAGCTCCGCGGTAGCCTGCACACCCTGCTCACGGAGGAGGAAAGGACGTCGCAGAGAAACCTGAGATGTGAGCAGCAAATATCGCAGTGCGCTCACAACCAGGGGAAGAGGCACCGCCGACGTCCTCGTTTGCAGGATTTATGGCTCGGCTCTGTGTCTCCACGTATCGATTCACAGATCAGTGAGAAACAAAATCTCCCCCCAAAATCCACTGACGGAAGCACTAAAACCCGATCATATACTAATTGCTTGGCTGACTTCAAACTGAGGTCTGCAGGAAAATCACCCTGCACAGCTTGGACCTGTGCCTGAAAACCTCCTTCCTCTTGTGTGAGTAAATCTGGCTGCTTTCCACCACAGAAACATACAGAACTTCTCTCTCAAGTGGGCTAAAGACAGGCAGAAAGCACCAAGTCCAGAACCAGAGATGTACAGCTCACCTTCTGATGGCAAAGGGCATTTGAATCCGGCCTTTTGGGTAGACAAGACCCTGGGGTGTCATTCTGGAGAGGATCTGAACTTTGTAAAGCTGAAGGCTCCCTCCTGCTCCTGCCCGGACTCCTATTCAGGATCACACCTCCCTTTTACATAACCTGCCTGCTGGCAGGTGGGACGAGAACCAAGAATAAATATATCAGAGCGGATCTGACACAGGCACTAAAATAGCGGCTCTGCTCTCTGGCCCCCTGGTTGCTTTCTACTATGCACGGCACCGTACAGTGAAGATTGCCAGGAAGGACATTTCCACCCCACGAATGACACTGGAAAAGCAGCTGTGACACACGTAGAGATCAGCTCTCAGGAGCATCTCATCCGAATTCTTCCTCCTTTCTGCCATGCCCCCTCTGCCTCCCCAGGTCCTCCTAGTGCCTCCCAGCAAGCACAGCCACTGCCACATTGGCTGAAATCACGGGGAAAATGAAAAACCTGAGGAATGAGCCACAAAGAAGGCACCTAGTAAACCCATGCAAGTAGCTAAGGCAAAATGGACACGCTTTCTGTTGGCCTGAGAGGTGCTTCCCATGAACCAGAATAGGCGATAGGGCTAATGAGTGACACCTGCCTCGGGAGGTGACTGGGATCCTGGCACTTCTAGGACATTTTTTTTGCTGGAAATCTGCCCGCCTTCAGGTTAAGACTCTCCTCTCTGCAGCTCCGAGGCTGCAGGATAAGTAAAACAAATGAGGCATCAATCTGGGACACATTCAGGGGAAGGTGCTCTGCATCCCAGATATAAAACTCCACTGGGGGTTACCAGACCTGCTTATCAATGAGAAAAGAAGGTTTTCATACCAGGCATCCATAGACTCGGATACAAGGATGACCGGGACAGTGTGGGACCCAGGAGAGAGACACCAATAGCCCTTCCTCCCAAACACATCCAGCTAGGTAGCTGCACTCCACTCACCCAGGGTCTCCACGCCGCTGCTGTCCTTTGGGCTGCTCATGCAGTTCTCCAAGTAAATCCCATCCTTATAGCAATCTTCCTTCTTCTTCGTGTATCCCGGAATTTCGCTGGCCTGGTCTAGGACCTCGCCTCCTGAGCACGAACACGGAGTCTGCATAATGCCACATGGGTGGGAGCTGCTGCTGATGGCCAAGCACGCCTCCAGCCACTTGCAGAGCATCTGGCAAGCGGCTTTGCTAGGGTTCCTGTTGCCCACCACGAGGTACTCCACCGAGAAGTCCCTGTCCTGAGCCTTCGTGGGCTTCCATCGCACGGGCCCGCTCTCCAGCCCCGGCGGCGTGGTCTGTTTCATCTGGAGGAACTGCTTGTTGGACTGGAGGAAGGCGTAGCGGGTGGACCCATCACAGAGCTTCAACACATCGTCAAAGCTCTCCATGCCCAGGTAGGTGCGCGTGGACTCCAGGAAGGAGTCAAACTGGTAGGTGCGGATGTGCTGGTGGTCACATACGCTGGTGGGTTTCAGGATCTTCATGTACAAGGTGTACCTCCGAGGGTCAGGGTTCTGGATAATCCAAGAGCAGATAGAGGAGTTCAATGGGAAGACGGCGAAGGAGGAGAAATACCCAAAGAATTTCCCCTGGACCAAAGTGGTGCAGGGAGCTTGTGCCAGGTCCAGAGCGACCACGGTCCACACAAAGTAGAGTGGCGATACCAAAAGCAGGTTCAGGGCAGATCCAATGCTCCTCATCCTAGGTCTCTGGTCCTCTGGAACTCAAAGTAAATGTCAAGCAGGTGCCAGATCCTGGACATAACAGGGACCAGCTTAGCGGAAAAGTGAGAGTTTAAGAGGCTCTGGATCAGAAATCAAGCCAATCCTCCCATGTCTGGATTTGAGCTCCCTCCTGTGGCCATAAACAACACCTGGAAAGAAAGGGAAGGGGAGCGAGGAGGGGAGAGAAAGAGAAGAGGTTTTTGGGGTTTGTTTTGCTTTCAGGTTAACCCTTTGCAAGGCAGAGAATCAGCACGGCCCCCTGGCCCCCCCATCTAGCCCCACTGGCAGAAAGCGCAGCCCCATGTTGCTGTGCCCACACTGGGATGTCCCCATCCCCATCCATGTGTCCACATGCCAAAGGGTCCTATCTGAGGTGGGTGTGTGGGGCGGATGGTGATCACCCCCCACGGCTGGTGCCCTCTGCCTGCAGGATACCCCTACCTGGGTGGGGAATTTGCAGTGATTCCCAACCCCCCCCCCCCCCAAGGATGACCCCATCTCTCCCTGCTCTCCCCTCGCCATCCTTACTGACCCGGGATGCTGCTCCCTCCGGCTGTGCTTGGGCAAGGCTGGGCTGGAGACAGCCGTGGGCAGCTGAGCTCTGCCTCCTCTCTCCCTCCTGCCAGACTGGGGTTTTTTTTTTTTTTTCCTCCTCTCTATTCCACTCTCCTCCCTCCTTCTTTTTCGCCAAACCGGCACTGGGAAGCAGAGTTGTTGCACAGAGCCACGGGGAGGGAGCATCGCTTTGCCTTGGACCGCTGTGTGGAGGAGACCCCAGTGCCTGCAGTGCTGCTCCAGACTCTCAGTCAGAGCTACCAGGCAGCAGCTGTACAGGGTGCTCCTCGCCACCCCCAGGGCCACCTTCAGTCCCCCAGGACTCTTCCACACAGGTCACAGCTTTCCTGGATTGTTGTAGGTGGCATGGCCTGTTTTACTAGATATTGGGGCCGAGATGCTGGTGCAGGGTTTTCCCTCTGATGGCCATTCAGCCATCATTCCTGTTCCTTTCTAATCACATCCCTGCTTGTTCTTTTGCTGCTCTTTTGGTCTATCCAAGGGAGAGGAGTTTTCCCCTTGGGTGAGGGCTGCCTTAGTCTCATGCTACCTGAGTCCAGAAGGACGAATCTGACCCTCAGGGTCAGATTTGCACTGCCAAGATTTTATCTTCCAAGTGCAAATCACAGCCTTGATTTCAAGGGGCCTCCATGGTTCCCAGCCAGAGAAAAGCAAGTGCTCAGGGTGTCTGCATTGAGGACCTAGGCGTAAGCTGCCAAATTTCTGAGCAACTAATATTGTTCTGCTCTGCAACCCAGAAATAGCTCAGATCAACGGGGACACGTTTCTCAAAGATCAGGGACCAGGCTGATGCTGCCAGAAAGGAATTAGGGTCAAAGTCACGCCACAATCTGTCCGTGCTACTCATGCTACTCATCTCCCCTTCTGCCCTCTCCCATCCCTGATTGCAAACAGAGGAAGCTTTTATAGTGCTCAGCAGAACTAGAATTCATGCAGCTAAACCCTCTCCTGAAAAATAGCCTCATATGGGGAGGAAAGAGTTAGGAAATTAAGAAGTCCAACGTATTATTTGCAAACAAAATTTCAGGGGAGCCTCAAATCACTGCCGTCTTTACCAGCATATTGCTGTGTGCTAGAGCTGACACTAACCAGCGTGGAGTCCAAATGCATTTGCACTTAAATTTTTTACAAGTCCGACTCCCAGCCCTGACACTGGTTTTGCAGCCTGCAAAGCTCCGCAGTGCAAAATGCATCGTGCCAGATTCCTGGATTTCTCAAGGGCTGGATTTCAGGAAAGCCACCTGCTTAGCAGAGGCAAAACAATGCTTAGCCACAACGAAAACCACAGGCAAACGATTTGTTTGCAAAGAGGTCGTCCTGATTAGTAGGAGAGGTGGCCTCCGAATGACTATGAACACTTTAAATGTCAGCTCAGGGAGTGGAGGATCCCTGTTTAGCTGCGTCTTGGAAAGGGAACAGAGAGGAGGGGAGAACCAGTCCGCCTCTCCTTGCCTTGTGGGCAGACCCTGGTGGGCATCTCGCTCTGCTGGGAAGCAGCCACAGCCGCTTGCAAAGCCAAAGCCCACCCGACCTTGGCAGCGACGAGCCGGTCCGGATAATCTCAACCGGGAAGAAACCTCCCTGTCTCCGCTCGGGAGCGAGAGCCATCCCACGGCTCCATGGCAACAAGATGGTTAGGAGCCAGCGCTGCGCCGAGACCCAGCGCCGAAGGGCAGCTCCGGCGCGTGGGATCCAGCCCAAGGCTCCCGCCCCCGGCGAACCCGGCTCTTTTCTCACGCCTGCTGCTGCGTGAGGATGCAGCGGGCACCACGTGCATCCCTCCTCCCGCCCTGCTCACCCCTCTCCAGGAGGAAACACAGCGAACTTCAACTAAGCAGACCTGTTAATGGGACACTGTGTGGTGGCTGCTAGGTCCAGTCCCATCTAAAAGGTTTTACCATAAGGCACATAAACATATACATATATATTTTCTCCATCAACTGATCCTCACCGAAACAGGAATTTCTACTTATTTTCATGCAGAAGAAGTAAATAAACAACCCTTAGCACCTGCTTCTTTGGCTCAACACGTGTGAGAGACACAATGGGTAGCTGTGTTGAAAGCAGCTCCTCTATGCTCTAAATCGACAAAATCCCAAGGATATTCACAAAGGATTGCAACCTGCAGATTGAGAGACGATGTTTAAATGCAGCAGTTAATGCTCCTGTGCTGGGCACCATTCATCTAGGTGCTCATTGGCTAACTTGCCAAGGTCCTAGGTTAGTAGCCACAGGAAGAGTCTGTCTAGACTTGATGTACCTAGAAGACATCCCTGCTTGATCCTATCCCTTGTCTCCAGCTTGGAGTCCATGCTACCTCTCCTCCCCTTCCCTTCATACACCAGTCATTTTTCTGAGGATTTTGCTCCTTTTGCTGCTCTCAGAAGAGCAGCACAAGCCAGGTCTTCCTGGAAGTCTAGATAGACCCAGGCAGGAACCAAGGTGCAGTTGGAACCTGGAATAACAAAGGTGTTTATGCACCTAGTTTGCATGGGTTCCAGTGAATTTTGGAGTCTAAAAATGACTCTTTGCTGAGCTGAGCCAAACATGCCCCACATCCATACTTGGGATGCCAACTGCATTTCTGCAGAAAACAATGTCATCTTCACACACTGTCTTCTGGAGGACCTCTCCAAACTCCCTTGACTTGATCTGTCCCCACTAGCTCAGATGTGCCCAGATCCCCTTTCCCTGCCTGCTGCCATCTTCATGGTTCTCTTTCCCTCTGTTTTTCCTTCTATTGTTGACATACATCTTATATCCCAGCAGAGTGAAAAAAAGAAAAACCTCTGATCAAGCTCATCCTCCTTTCCTGTGGTTTCTCATTGCCCTGTAAGAAATCCCTGGATATCAAAAAAATACATATCTATTGATAGAAGAATATGCTTTGCCCTTATTCACAAGGAAGCACTAGCAGAAAAAGCTGTAACTGACAGAAAATTTTCTTCAGACTCCTGAGGCAAGTGAGCAAAGGGCTCTGGAAATGCCTGGAGAAGCAACACAGCATCTGTCACTCGGCAGCTTATGAGCACCCTGAGAAAGGATGGGACAAGTCTGACATTTGGTCCCCGAGGGCTGTGTCAGGTTATGATGTTTGGAGTTATTCTGCTTGGCACTGGGGCAAGGATAGGGATTGGACCCATGTTGGAGCAGTGCCTTTCTCATCAAACTCTGGGTAGGATTTTACCTACTTTTAAATTTATTTTTTAATTATCTATCAATTTCTCTTCTCTTTGGTATTCCCTTAGGCTCTATAAAGATTGGTGCTGATTTTTGGCACTTCAGAATCTAGAGTAAATTATGATCCCCAAAGGACAAGAGGTTGATGAGTATTACAGGACTAGAACATTTTTGGGACCCTCTTTAACTTAAGTACATGTGCTCCCTCTGGATGCTAAACCAGCACCACCCAGTTAACTTCAGCAACCCCGTTGCATCTTCCTGGGGCAGAATCTGGGCATATTCCATATCTACACAGGCACTGCGTGAGCCTTTGGATCAAAATCCTGGGAACTGGATGAAGCTGCATTGAAAAACAAGGGGAAAAGACGTCCAGGTCCACTCCCATCCTGCTGTTTCAGTGACCAAAACCACATCTCAGCATGCACCCTCACAGCCTTGCATGCTTGCTTTGCTGCTAGAGAGACTGATGTACTGCCTATAGCATCTATCCATCTCCTCAGAGCTGAGAAAACCTGATTCTCACCCGTCTGCCTTGATAATAAATGATGTCTATGTACACTAACATCTTTCAGCTCAAAAGGTTTCCAAACCCAGCCTGTAAAGGCACCCACTTCTGGGTGGCTTCCAGCAGCCTGTGAGAACAGCACCAAAATGATAGCAGGTATTTGGTCCATGGCACCAATGAAACACCAGGCTGTGAGCCAGTTATTCATTCCTGACCTGTAACCATCGCCCACAGGTGAAGAGAGAGAGATGCAGAGCATCATTGTAGGGGGTCATGTTGCAATGTGAGTGATACATGCTGGACCTGAAAGCATCCAGCAAAGTAGCCCTGGGGAAATCCAGCCCTTGGATATGGAAATGCTTGCGGCAGCACAGGAAGGTGGTAGGACATCCATCCCAGAGCAAGCACATGAGTGCCTGCAGGGAACAGGATGGGCTTCATTATCTTGGGAGCTGAATAAACAAGCCCAAGGCACAATCCCAGGCTCTGTCTCTCGTTCTTCATTTCCTCAAGGCTGGAAAGCTGCTTCCAAGTTAATCCGAGCCCCCAGAGTTGATCAGAGTCGACAGATCTGGCTTTCAGCTGCTGGTGCACAGCCTCATTTCAAATTTCAATGTCAGGAGACAATTTGGGGAAAGGGAGAGGTGAAGTCTAGAAATGGAACATATTGCCCCAAGCCCCAGGAGGCTTCTAACAGCAACGAGGAAACTCAGATCATCTAGTTAATAAAGGTTAACCTCTTGATGGTTAAACCATCCGATCTCTGCTTCCCATCAGTACTGGGCACCAGAATGGACACCGCTGGGGGTGTCAGAGGCCAGGGTTTAATCCTGGCTTCGAGATTAGTGTATATTCCCAATTAAGCCGCTCCGCCAAACTGTTCCTCAGTTTTCCTCCATGAAAATACGAATGTAAGAGCATTTCTCAGTTTTGCTCAGTGCTCTGCGATCCGAGAAGGTCCAGCAAAGTACTAAAGAGGGTTGCTCATTTCTAACAGACTAGGATTTCATACAAATGATGCCAGGTTAACATACAAGGACCAAAGTCGCCACTCCAGGGAGCATTAATTGAAGATGTGGCCATGCCTAAAACCTTTAGGTAGAAGAGTAGCTGAGTCAAGTGCCATATCTGTATCTATATGCTTTCATCAGTGACTGGATGGGAGAACCAAGCAGAAGGACTTAACTGTAAAATTTAGGGCCCAGAAACCCTTTCTCTGAATAAAAACAGCAGACAGAGGACTCCATGTGGCTGCAGATGTGTCAGTGCATAGGAACCAAACCCAGGGCTCAACAACATTCTGTTCTTGGTCTGACACAGCCTCAGACAGATGTTAGATGCATTTTGTGTCTTTCAAATATCCCCTCAGCCCAAGTTGCAACTATATTTGTCCAAAGCTTTCCTAAACCCAAGCATCATCTTAATGGCATATCTGGTTTGGAACAAATCATGACCTGAAGATTCTCAAGGATGGTGTATGCTGTAGGGTTGGTCATCAGCCCACACAAAGTAAAACTGAGGATCCTGCAGTGTTCTTGATGGACCTCAACATCGTTTTCTGCCCCAGTTTCCCATGAGCAAAGCAAACATACATCCCTGTTAAAAGACAGACGGCCTAGTAGGAGCAATGCACATGGTCTGAAATACCCTGGATTCTCCCCAGCAAAGCCTAGAAACTCCTCACTGTCTGTCGGTGTTCAGGTGTGTTTCCCAGGGCAAGGAGGGGCTTGACTAGAAAGTCAGCACGAGGTTAAAAGCACCAGGATAGCCGTCCTGGGGGAAAATGGCCACTTGAGCAGGTCTAAGTGTACATCTAGGCAATGATAGTGGCCTGCAGCTGGGCTAGAAAAATAAGAGGAGAGAAACGAGGACAAAACCTCAAGTAGCTGCTTTGGCACCCAGCTCCAACCTCTGTACTAGCACAACAGCTAGTCTCAGCACCAGTTGGTGGACTATTACTCTGGTGTCTTCCAGCTTCTTACAGTGGAGAGCATTGGGGGACAATCATCATCAGCTGTATCCCTAGTGATATAAGACGTGTGATGTGAGCTGTTCCACTGACTCCTTCCATGGCTTTGTGCTTTCTTTCAATGTCCATGCCTCATTTTCCCCACCTGAAAAGCAGATTTGACAGTACCCAAGGTTGAGGCTAGACTTCCCAGACAGCAGCTGGGGAGAAGGACAGACTACATCAGGAGTTTCTAAAGCAATTCCAAGGATGCCTCACTCTTTCGTTGTGAATGATAACATCTCAGCGTAGCTAAAGCCAGACTGGGAATGGTTATCCCTCCTAACAGGCACCAGGACTTCAACTTCCTGTGAATGACTTTTTTTTTGGAAGATTCTTGTGATTTTAAGCAGCCAGTTTCCAGTGCCCAATGAGGATGTCTATTGATTTAAGCTCCCCACAGAGAGATGTTGAAATGGTATTGGTTAGATTTGGCTGAGATTTACATCTCCTGACTGAGGGCCAAATGGCACCTCTCGCCAAGAAGATGGAAATCTAGGCTGTAGTCCAAAAGGCACACTTAAACTACAGGTACTTTTAGCAAACCAGTATCTTAATTATCCCTTACCTCACTTTCCCCCACCATAGAGTGGGGAGCGCAGGTGGACTGGAGTTAATAGAACACCCTAGATATAGGATGACTCCAGCTTCTACTACATGGTTTGAAATGAGGGGATTTTGAGTCTTCTGATATCATGCTGCTGTAGCTGAACAGGACTTTCCCCATGGTATGGAGAGGGTGGAAAAATCAAAGCAAGTGAGTGTGGAGAGGAGGTCTAGGTGGTTTGGGATTCAGGCTAGACCTTGAAGCAGCAGGAGTTTGCAATATGCACTTACAAATCAAAAGAATGATAAATGCATGTATTTCTAGAGCACCTTCTCTCCAGGGTCCTCAAGAGACATGAAGATCAGGAATGAATTAAGCCTCATGACGCAGAAAGCCATCCTTATTGACCCCATAGGCTGAACACAAACAAAAGGAAGTACTTTTTCACAAAGCTCATAATTCAATTGGGGAACTCATTGCCACAGAAGGCTTTGGAGGCTAAAGGTAAAAACAAGTGCCAAAATAGATTAGAGAATTTATGGAGGACAGGTCCATCGGTTGCTATTAAAGATGATGGTCTGGATGCAATTGTCAGTCTTGGAAGAGTCTACTGCTCTCCTTTGTAGAAGAAGAGAAGGCACAGATAGGGGGAAGAGTCTGTCCTTGATTTCCCTGTGTGGCCAGGTAGATGTGGATGGACCTTTGCTCCTTCCTTCAACAACCGTTCTTGGGCTTGTTATAGAGATGTGCAGGGATATTAGCAGCCTCCCCAAAGTCAAAAGACCTATCCATTTATATTTTTAGCTAACCTCTCTCCACCACCAAAATGAGGTTACTTCATACACCTTGCTTCCACAAGTCCTATGCTATGCTTTGTACTGTGCCAGGAAACTACCTGAAAAGGGGGTGATTGGCCTCAATCCAAAGCCTTCTGAAGACTATGTCTGAGCTAACCATGCTGCAGAGCAACAGGAGACCCCTCTTTTCAACACAAACTCCTCAGGGCAGAGACTAGCTCAACTGCTACGAGCCTCACACGCAGACAACCGGCCAGGAGGATGCAATCATAGAAGAGACACTAATGAACTGGACTATTGCTCCGGTTTCATTGGTTAATCTCCACAATAAGCAGTTCAAGATCTGCACAAATGAGCCAGATGCATGTATTTCCTCTTTTCTTTTCAGTCCTTCCCTCCAGACACCCTTGAGCAGCACGCATAGGAAGAGAGACAGAGGGAAAGGTGTTGAGACCATAGCTGGGAGGCAAGCATGGGCTCAACAGGAGGCAAAAGCTTCCTCTTTTCTCTTCCCTAGGCTTTGTTTAATCACAGGAGATGATGGAGGACATTACAGAGTGATTTGTGTAGCATTAAGAGTGTGCTGGTTTGGGGCTGAGGTTAGTTAGCTGCCTGCACGCAGCCTTGACGAAGATGAAGGATCCAAGGAGGATGGTTTATGTTTATTCTGAGAATCACTCAGGCGATGCTTCATCATGAGGATGACAGCAAAGCCTGTGATTTTTCAGATGCTCCTTCATTTGTATGGGCTTTCTCTTTTGGTGGACAAGATGGGGAGATGAGATTTGAGAGGGGAGCTGGGGGGGAAAAGGGGGTTTATTGTGTTTGTAGACACTGAGTAGAGCTTAGATTTAAGACAACGTTAAAAAGGACTTTAGATATAAAACCATATGCAGGTCATTCTTCCCATTTCCTCCCAAGAAAGAATTTTAGTCTGTTCTTCCTGTTTCTACCTCGGTAGCAATGTAGAGAAATCTCACAAAAACATAGCAGCATGCAAGCCCTGCAATAACAAACCCACGTGTGAAGCTCAAGAATCAGCCTCAGTAAGCCAGCATATGCAGGAGAGATGAGCAATCCTTCCAAGCAAGCATCCGGAGATAAGCCATATTGCCATTTTTTGCCCAGAGGGTAGGCTGACCCATCGTGGACAGAGGCAAGGTGGATGATCTCCATCTCCCAGGGCAGCATGGAGAGGGCTTGCTGCATCTTCACATTCGGTGACTGGCTGTAATCCAGTGCAGGTTAGTTGTGAGCGAAAGCCCCCGCCTCGTGTGCGAGACACAATGAGCAGATGGTCCTCCTTTTGTTCCTAAAGAACAGAAATTCACATGCCAACCAAATGCTAATTTGCCCTTTTGCTGTCTGTCTCCACAGGCTATGTCTACACTACTGAACAAAACAGAGCAGGGCCTGTTCTCTGGCTCTGGGGCCAAGTGTGGCCCAGCATGTCTCCACGCACCTCAGCTCTTTTCCCTTGTGAAATGGGCTGGCTACATCCCACAGACCTGCAGGAAAAAAGTCTCTTGGCTCAGTCATCTACCAAACTGTCTCCTGGCATTGACTCGGGCCAAAACTGCACTAGGGAGTAAGCAAGCAATTAAGCAGCCTGGATGATCATGGGACAACACTCCTGCTTGCATTTAATCCCTCATTTATTTATTAGGATAGGCATAGCCACAGGGACAAGAGACTAAATGAACATGAGCAACAAGGTGTATACTTTTGAGTTTCCCTGTGTTCTTCCCATGGAGAAAGCCTCATTCTGGGGCAACCAGAATGAAGCCAAGTATCGTCTTTGCCTGTTCAGAAGGACCTCGGTTATGCCTGAAGTTCCCGCCTTGACCTGTGATTTGCAGGGCATCCCTACTATTCCAGTTGACTTCCAGACAAGTTAGGTCTTTCCTGGATTAGACTTCATGTCAGCAACATGAAAGGGCAATTCCTAGGCTTTATCAGGTCTTTCTCGTTGACCAGGGCCCTATTCTGCTGGATATGGTGTTTTTGTTTGTTGTTGTTAAAGGTTAGTAAATCAGGACAAGGTCACACCTGGAGAATTATACCCATCTCACTGCAGATGCTTTGAAAAATCCTTTGTTAAGCAGTCAGGGATTACTCAGCACAAGGGATGTAGGGGGAAGCAGTGCAAAAGACCTCAGAAAGACTCCTTGTCCTTTGCACCTCGTCAGCAAGCAGCAGTGAATGGGCTTACTCAGTTCTGCAAATAAATCAGCAACTCTGTCCTCTACAGATGTCTGTAAACACGTCCAGACCCACTGAGTCTGATTTGAGCATTCCCCATGTCACTCAGCATCCCTGACTGCAGGAACTAGGCAGGAAGAGGCATGAGTTAAGCTTCTTTTTGCTGAGGCTGCCTACCAACATTTCACGAAGTTCCCGTGAATGCCAATAGGATGAGTTGACCCTATTTAGGCTCTGGGTCGACCCTATTTAGACTAGCAGAAGCATAATGTTTGCTGCTAACAGTTTTTATTTTTTCTCATGAGATGTGGATCACTGCCTTTTTCTCCCTCCCGCTCCCCTCTTCCCTTCTCCTCCTTTGCCTTTGCAAAGCACGACAGCATGGGAATGAATTGCCTGATTGTGCGCTCCTCTCTCCCCCATCACGCCGCACCAACAGCAGGGCTGGGGGATGGAAGAGGAGCCCAGCTGCTTCTTGTGGGCTGTTCTCTCTCCGCCCACTAGGCACTTTAAATCAGCCACAAATTAACACCAACTCTTGGCATTCTTTATTAATCAGATTGGCTCAGTTTTAGTTTGCTTTGCTTTTATCTTCTATTTTAATAAGTCAGTTTTTCCCCAGCCCACCTTCCTGAAGAAGGTACCTAACAATAACAGAAATGCATTGGAGAAGAGGTGTCTCCTGAGCTGTTCCAGGTGGTGACCATTCCTGAACAGGCTTTTCAAGCTTTAAGCCAAGAGTTGTGCCACTGCAGTGGACAACTATGCCTTCAACGTCTCACATTTCAGTAGCCTTTTTCATCTATACTGCTCCCCAGGCAAAATTTAAGGAGAATCCCCACGCACACAGCCATGTACATGCTGAAACCCAGACACCTTTTGGGTACAGTGCATTTATCAGTAGTCAAGTTATGTAAGTTATATTAGATGTCCTGTTTAGCATAGGGAGTTACAGTAGCTAAAATTTGATTGATATGGGACATACTGATGGTAATAACCTGACTCCTGTTAATTAGCCACAAATCACTCACCATCAACAGAAGCCCCAAAGAGCTTTAAACATAGGATGGTGTCCACAAACCCAAGGAAAATCAGTACCAACAGGGTCGCTGGCCCTCACCATGGCTAGGTATCAGCTTAATCCAGAGTCTAAAGACTGAAAGACTAACCCAATCTCATGACATGTCCTTTGGTGTCCAAGACACCAAGCACCAAACAGGGCTGCCATGAAGCCCTGTCAGAAGCAAATACTAGAAGGACGGTAAGGACTCACTAACCTTTGCTGCTCCCAGCTCTGAGAGACAGGAACGCTGAAGCCTTATGTCCTTTAAAGCCTTTTATCTACTCAGTCTTCCCAGATTTCCACATCCTCCATTCTCTGTGTGCCTTGCCCCTCTTACATCCCAAGTTGCTATTCTCCATCAGCAATAGGTATGCTGGGGAAAAGGATGCAATGAGCAGCTGATGGGCTTCTTCCTGGAAGGACCATGTTTAGGTAGGGAATCGGCTAGTTCCTCTCTGTTATTTGCATGGTCATGTTTGCTAATCCACTCATTGCAGCATGCACCGTTCAGCAACTGTCAAACCTTTTGTGGATTTCCGTATCTGCAATATTCGTTTCTTAGCAACTCTGTTTGCTTTTAGCAAAAACAAAATGTCTCTGCCTATGGCATGCTATTTTGAGCAGAAACGGTGCTGTTTCAGGTCCATGCTAGTCAGAAGGATCCTGGTGAAAACGGTTCTGCCCACCCACTCACTCCTAATGGTGCTAGGTGAAATTCTTTTTCTTTTTCATGCCATTTTGCCTGCTGCAAGGAAAGCATAGCCATCCCGAATGCAGGCTGTGGCAAACAGCTAATGCTGCTACACTGCACTTCTCATTCCTGGCCATTCTGGTGAAACTCAAAGCAAATTATATAACTCAGGTAAATAAAGCACAAATCAGCAGGAAATTTTACAGAACAATGTTTCAGTCAGAAAATATGGCTATGTGCACCCTGTACACCTTACTGGAAGTGTCCTGGTCTAGCTAAACTTGAACCCAATTGTATGAGAATCTTTCCTACAATACTTATTTTCAAAAGAAAAAGCACAGAACTTGGAGGTCCAACCATAGACCATATAAACCTGCTGAAAGTGTTCAGTAATAGCAATTTCTACAGCCAATCAAAAACTATTTTTAATAATAGTGAGTATAAGTTTCATTCCTACCAAAATGATGCAAAGTCATTTTCATTAGTGGAAACTAGAATGATCTCTACTCTCTACTCATAGGCACTTACTCAGTAAATTAAACCTTTTTTTTACTTCCTCAAGTTGCCAGTGAAATATAAACAGCCTCCTACCATTTGAGATTGATTTGAGAAGTCCTGACTAATTAGAAACTAATACCAATTAAAAACCTACCAAGTACAAACACTGCCTCATTTCACAGGCTCATGAAGGAGCTGGAAATTATGACAGACCAGAAAAGCAAATGGGAAAAGTGTCTCAGTAAGTGCTAAGTAAAGGTGGATAACGTGATGACAGAGGAGAAAGATTAAAAGAAAGTGGGACTTTTTAGAAGACAAAGACAAGCTGTGCTTGAAACACAACTTCAGATGCAAAGTGTCCTACCTGTCATAGGAAACTCATATTGAGACTTTGACTTCACATTCTGAGGCTAGCTATGCATCATCCCAAACATGCTCTGCACCTCTGACCTCCTCAGATTATTTAGGACAGCACTGAGATCCCATCTCACACACTCAGTCTAGTCCTCACAGAAGGCTCCTTTGACTATCTCCTCCATCTTTTCATGACCATGGGCACCGCTGATCTACTCCAATTGCTCTTCCAGCTTTTCATATATTCTCCAAGTGATCCAAATAATGATTTTTTTTTTGTATGGAAACAATATTTTTAAAAGATCAGAGAAAAAGAAAAGACTTAACAAATTATAAAGGTTTGTATCTGGCAAAACTATGCATGTTGGGACCAAAGAAAGGAAAGATGATGATACGAAGATGCCCAGCTACTACAGAGTTGATGTCATGAGTCCGTCAGCTTATTTCTCAGGAGGCCTCTGGTAAGTGATGGAGTTAGAGCTTGAACTCAAGCAGTGTAGGAAGTAGCTTGTATGGTTTTTAATTATTTCCTTAAGAAATAACTACCATCCGTCTTTGATTAAAGATCCAATGTTATTCACTGAATCCAAAAAGCCTTACTGACGTCAGTGAGGCCAGGAACCGTCTTTTTATTCCTGAATTCAACGTCTATACATTGTTTTCATGCAGCTGTAGAAACCTCCTTTATGCATTTTCTTGATTTTTCTCTCGCTCATTCATCCTGATTCATCCTCCTCTGCTTGGAGCTCCTTGAATATCCTGTAAGGAGCCCACACACTCAGCCACATTCTTGTCCAAACCTACATCACAGTATATTTGTCCAAATAATTTCTACTAAAACAAAGTTCCTGCTTCACAAATTGCCAAGAGCAATTGTTTTGGTGAATCATAAATACTGAAAAAAAGCAAACACAGGTTCAGGATGTTTGTTCCTGCCTTTGGCGATCAAATCTCAAGAATACATATATTTTTCAAGAAACAAAGATTTTAATTCAGAGAATAAAGTCCAATGGCAATGGCTGTTCCCTAGAAGACCCCCTACTTCGGAGATTAAGGTGCATAAAATCACATGGTGGACCACATATCCATATGTGTGCTGGCATCCTCATTCCCTCGTTCTGCCCCATCAGCTCTCCTACACACCTGCTTTATCAGGCTGAGGACTGATCCAGGGAAGGATACAGGAAGACCTCAGGGGAAAGAAAGAGAAGATAAGGCTGATGGCACCACTATAACCTGTGGTTTGAACCTGAGTATAGAACAGATGATCTAAGAACTCTGTATTTTATCTGAAGCTGGGATATATTTGATGTCTAAGATGGAGGCAGGAGAACCTGAAAGACATCTAGAAGGGACTGATTTGAACTAATGTTCGATGACAGAGGTGAAAATCTGACACGGACTGTCTAGGCTCCTCGATCTGTCCACAGAGAGAAACAGGCATCTTCAGAAGGGTGGGATTTCCACGATGATCTCAATGACTTAAATGTCTCGATTTGTTCAAGCTTTCATGGACGCATTAGCAAACAAACACTACTCGAGTACCACAAGAGGAGAGGTAGATTTCCACAGACAGATTCTTTAACATCACTGCTTAGTGAATACACTGTTCATGGGAAGACAGTAACTGAACCCTAACATGGGGATCCAGAACCCACATCAGAGCTGTGTGCTGAAAAAAAATATTATTGAGATGGAGTCCCTTCCTAGAGCTCATTCTAAGCCTGAGACCAAAGGAAGATTTCTATCTTCTAAGCAGAGGCCAATTAGAAGGCCCTCCAAGCCATACTTTAATACAAATAATGTATAAGGATAACACTGTTGTATTTTATAACACGATGACTGTAATTCCTATGTTGTTAAAGAGCAATTGTAGGGTAATTATGATAAGCATGCTTTCTAACACACTTTCGAACCACAAATATAAATGCAATGTAATTACATTATACTGCAATATATACTATTATTTCGATATAGTTTTATGATAATGTAATAATATACTTGGTAATTATAGAATATATTAAATATATTAGTATTTTTATATATATATACATATATGCATGCACACATACTCTCATGTCTCAGAGAAAAATGTATGGCTGGAGGACTCACGGTGTGGCTGAGAATAAACACTGTAAAAAAGTTATTGCAGTGCTGTATATTCTATTTAGGTTGCATAGGGACACTAGGTAGAGAGCTAACACAAACCATTCGCTCATGTAGTTAATGTTCTTATTATAGCAACAAAAATAATTATTGATTGAGCAGCAAAACCACAGAGTAACTACATTTTAATTGCAATGTAATTCCTCTGTAATTACACTTTCTTCTATCATGCAGCTTGTTCAATAACAATCAGATTAGTGAGACACTGTTTTCAGTTTAAAAAAAAAAAAAAAGATCATATCGATATGTAATATTGCACAGCCTCCCAAGTGGCTAAGAGGATTTGCTACTGATCAATTCGTTTCAATGAAAACTTGGATAGGTGTTGGGGAAAAAAATCTCTACAGGAAACAACCTTGTTGAGTAGGTTTCTTGAACTCTTCATGTCTCTGTCATCTCCAGCTTGCTGACACTCAAAAAAAAAAAAAGAAAATCTGAAATGAAGATTGAATGGAAAGATAGAATACTGGAAGATGAGCCCCTACCATCAGTTTAGCATCTTCTGCCAGGTTTTGTGGAGTGCTCCTTCCTGTCTGTGTGAAAATGCTATGAGCATTTGGAATAGAAAGGAATTTTATTCTATCTAACGCTGCATTCTCTTCCCCAAATCCCACTCGGTTCACCAGTCCGGAGAGCCTCCCCACTGTTGATCTCACTGCCAACCTGATCTGCGTCTCCAGAGCCTGGGGCTGCTTGTGAATTTCCACTGAATTTTGGGGGAAATTTGAGGCAAGCATTCAGACAACACTGTGCTTGCAGGGATGGCCCAATGCCTGGTACTGCAGAGGTATTCAAGTCTGAACTTCTTTGCTAGAGTTCCCTTTTAAAAAGTCTTTTTTTTTTTTTTTTTTTTAATAGGCAATTTCATCAGAGTATTTCAGAGCTGAGCCTCAAGGTGACAGCTCAAGGATCAGGAGGCCATGGTCATGAGGATGCAATCCAACAACACAGATCCTCTAGGAAAACACAGTGTTCCCCTGCTGCAAGGAATAAGCCCAGAATCAGCAAAAACTGCCTCTTTGCCAGCAAACTGTGCAGAAGCATCAAAAGGGAGCCCCAAGGAACCCCAGCTCTGCTCATTTTTACTCCTTCCCTCCTGGCCCAACAGAAGCAGGAGTGAATGAGAGGGGCCAAGCGATTCCCTGCTCCTCATCAGAGCCAGGAGGATTCTGTGCTAGGGCTTGGACTTGCAACCAATGCTGACACTGCATTGCAGCACCAGCGAAAGAGAGCAGGGAGGAAAGCCAAAACGCACCCTGCAGAGCAAACCACACAGGCAGGATCCTTCTGCATGGCTCCGATGTACCAAAGAGGGCTATGCTCGCATTGAGCGTGGGCTATGATCCCACATTGCAAAAAGTCACAATGAGAAGCAAAAATAAATCCCAAAGCGTAAGCAGAGCTGGGTGTTTTATTTTCTCTCCATAGTCACTGTGCTGCCAGTCTATCTCGTTACTTTATAGAGTGCTCTGGGATGCTCTGAGTACAGAGATGCACTCTTAGAAAATACGCTACTGTCCTACAGTCAATTCCACTCTTGTTCAATAGGAAGCAGATCGAGCTATTAAGAATAGAACCCTGCCAGAGCCAATAACTGTGTGAGGCATGGTGTTATGCTGAGATGTTGCTCCAATAAATTATCATCTAAAAAGAGTCAGGATCTTTTTAGCACTCTGGGGACTTGTGTTTGAACAAACCTGCGTGTATGCAGATAAATGCAGCTAAACAGATATATAGCATGCTACTGCCAGAGGATTTTCTGCTCAGTAAGGGATGATCACATTTTAAATTATAAGTTAAAACTGGTCCTTACTGATCCACCCCGAGAGATAAAACAGCCTTAAGAGAGATAGTACCTAAGGAAGGGATAGGAGAAGAACCAACTCCTTGGTCGTGTGTCTTTTGGTTCCTACTTGTCTAAATTCCTAACATTAAGTCTGCCTGTGGGAAGGTTCTTGTAGATGCCAGGGGTTCAATTATGCTGATAGGTCATGGTATACGTTTGGAACAGCCTTGAAAAGAAGAATTCAAAGACAGCTGGTGGCAGGAAGGGAATTTGACAGGAATGCAGATAGAAACTAGAGGAAAATTCAAGGGACAACTTTCCTCTGTGAGAGGGAACTATCATAAGGCAAATCCATTTAGAGAAGGACTTGAAGAATTAAACAGACAGAGAACAGGGCCACTAAGAAAGGGATACAAATGTCACCCTGGAACTGGGACAAGAAATCATATCAAAAACTCCAAGAACTCAAGGAGAAAAAGAACATCATCTGCCCAAATATCTGCCCTTCTTCTTTCCTCAGAGGTTACCCGACTAATCTACTGATCATACTCAACCCACTGTATAGCTGAGGAACTCTGAACGATTGTAGCTCCAAACAGCTGTTCTTCAAGGAAGCTTCCTTGCATTTCTTTACATGGGCTATAATAAAATACGAAGTTTCTCTGGGATACATTAGCGCAAATGATGCTCCACAGACAGGAATTTTGCTGCAGAATCTGCTGCATGCAGGCATAAGCCCTCCCCTCCCCCCTCTCCCTCCCTTCTTATCTATGTTATTATTATTATGGATTTCATAATAATAGGACTTGGAGGATCACAATGTCTCTGGGAGACACAAACTCTAAAAACGATGCATTCTTCCTTTCTGTATCTCTCGCTGGCAGTAGGTCTTTGACATGATTGAATTCCAGAGGAGGAAAGAAGGGAGGGCAATCGGGCAGCAGATCAGATGTGATTGTGGAATTGAATTCTCCAGGTCTTGAGCTGGAACAGAATTGCCAGCAATGTATTTGTAAAATTAAACAATACTGGCACTTTCATTTAATATTTGGAGCTTGAAGGAATTCTGTTTGTTTTTGCTTCTTGGTTGGTTTCTTTCTGAGTACCTTGCTTCATCAAATATGATAGCAGTTGCTTTTGCTGTCCTGGCAAGATGAAGGTTTTTCCTCTAGGAGAACCTAATTGCAGAAAGATCTGCTTTTCTGGGAAAGCAGAGATAGAACAATTCAAGTTCTCTGCGTCCTGGAGAAATGCCATGCTAGGAAGTTGGCTCAGGCAAATTTAAATGAAAAAAATGGAAGTTTCACTTCTGGAAGATTGGCTTATTTTTTGCTTGAATTACTGATGAAAAAGAAGAAAAAAAGGGGGAGAGGGGAAGAAGGAAAAAGAAAAAGATTCAATTCCTGAATTTTGTAGTCCTTCCTCAATTTCTGATCAGATTGGTGCTTGCATCCTAGAAACTCTCAGGCCATAAAACTATCACTGGCTTCAATGTTGACACTCATTAATGAAACCAAGAGACTCCTCTGTCACCTAGGATCTGATCTGAGAGACACCAGTGATGAAAAATGAATGAAGTCCATCTTCTTTCTTTCTTGTACTGTGGATTTTAAACCCCACAGTTTTCAGTTCCACCCCTTTTGCCAGTCTGAAAATAAACTTCCAAGCAAAAGTCTTCTGCTGGTATAAACTAAGAGACCTCTAAGGTACCAACCAAGAAATATCATTTTAAATTAGTTGGCATGACACTCATGCAACAACAATGAACTGAAGAAGTGATGATCCGAAGAGTCTTACCTTGCACCTTCTGGGTTTTAGCAAAATTGAGTACTCAGCCTTGGTCTTTACCAACAGCGAACGACAAGTATGTTAGTTAATGGCCCGGATCAAAGCCAAGGGCGATTAATGATCTAACAAACCACTCAATAAGCTGGTGATGAAAATCCATTATAATCTGTAAGCAACAGTCCTCAACAAAGTATAACTTTTATTAACCTCTTCTTCTCTCCTTAGGGTCCAGATATTATTTCTACAAATCAATCATTGTCTGGAAATCAATAACCAATCAACACCTGGAATTTACTTTGAAAAACATGTATGCCAGAAAACAAGCCTCACAAGAGACGTTTTACCTAGAAAAATAAATGAAACTAAGAGTTAAAGTGATTTTGCTTAGATTCAGCTGCTTGATGCCTTATTCAATGTAGGCTTTCATTTTCTTTCTGTTTAGAACTCTTGCCAAAAAAACTACAGGACTGCAGAAAAGCACATGTAAATAGCAGGTTAGATATCATGAGATGTGATCTTGACTTAGTGACCAATTGAGCGCCTTTGCTGAAACAGCAAAAAGGCTGTTATGAAAGGTGCATATATAAGAAATTAGAGTCTATTTTAGGTACCAGAGGGTTCACAGCAAACAGCCCCTAAAACAACACACAGTTTGAAGAAAAACACCAAATCACAGACAACAACACAAGGAGAGACCTACTCCATCTTTCTGTCTCTAGAGAGGCTTCAGATTAGAGAAAGCATCTACAGCAATGACTACCCAATCTGTTTCTAGCAACCTCCCCACCTTGACAGTCCAGCACGCCATTATCCATCCCCTTAGCACAAGCTCTCCAAATCTGACATAGATCTCTCCCACTGCAATGCAAGCAAATTATTTCTTGCCTTGTAAATTTGGAGAACTAATTTATTCCCAGTCCCTTTGCCAGTTGCCTTCTGCCCCTCTACTGGCAAACCATTCTCATATGTCACTTTCTTTTGCATTTCTTTACATAGAAAGTTCTTATTCTTTTACCTCATCTTCATCATCACTGGTGATGTCTAATCTTTGAATTTTAAGTAGTCTAATCTTTGAATTCACCATCTCACAAGAAGTCATGAGAAATGCCCTACCAGAAAAGGACCTTCCAGCCAAATGCTCTTTTCAGCAACGACAACAGCAGATAGGAGACAGTGGTACCAAAGTCTAGGTTTGACCTCATGCCTGGTTCTACCACCAGCATCCATCTTTGGGGGCAGCCATTGACAGTCCATTGGTGCCTTGGTCTAGTTCTGCATTGAGGGCACCAGCTCAACCTGACTGACTGCTTGAACTGCACCGGTGTAAATCACCTCCCCATCCCCTCATGACGATGTGAGTCACAGATCCTGACTCTTGGCAGTCTTGGCAGGTCTCCCAGAAATCGTTGCATGGCTCTCAGCAGTCAAGGGATGTTTTCAATGGGATTTGTGGGTTGAGGTGTTGATTTCTCTATGCATTGGTTTACTCATCAGTGAAACACGGCAGCAACCCTTACTCATTCTTTAGAATAAGAAAGGAAAACCTTCA
The DNA here is from genome assembly GCA_003342815.1 of Eudromia elegans. Lineage (NCBI taxonomy): Eukaryota > Metazoa > Chordata > Aves > Tinamiformes > Tinamidae > Eudromia > Eudromia elegans. The sequence goes on along the minus strand of PTEX01000085.1, from coordinate 1,978,339 downwards.
TCAAAAAATTTAGTGAATTGTAGTTTATGTAATGCTTTGTGGCCTTGTGGAAAAAGTACTCTTACCGGAGGAAAGTCAAGCTATTATGAATACGTTGAATAGTGTCTCCTTCTTATACAATCGATCAGTTCATGCTGACTTAATTTCTCAACTCTGTTGAGCATCTGCTTGCCCAGAATTAGCCCTGGAGGTAGGAAGCCCAATTTATATTCCACATCCAACTTAAAAAGTTAGATGGCAATCCTGTTCACCAGCTGAATGAAGCCAGTATTTTCTTGTTTCTTCTATTAAACACAGAGCTGTCCTGCTAAGACTGTCTCTGCTTATCTTATTTCTTTGTTCTGTGATAATCAATTTGATATATTTTCCTGTTCTTTTTCCATTGATTTGCAAATCTTTACAATACAGCAATTACTACTACTGCCAAACTTTTTTTAAGTTAAATTCCCCTCCCCCACCACTCCATGTAATATTTATGAATTAAACTGTTATAATCTTCATTATTCTGTAAATACATAAATAGCTAAGTTGTCCCTGTGCTTTTGTCCTGCCATGTGGCATGGTACCAAACTCACCCATTCAGATTGCTGTTCCCTAAGGACGATCCATTTGGAATACTTTGAGTAGAAGAGAGCAGTATCAGGACAACCTTTAGTCTTCTGAGTTTCATGAAGTTCAATAAACCACATCAGAGCTCCCTGCTTCCATATATATCCTTCAAATACACAATTTTTGGAATAGGCCTACAGATGTGCTGTGCCACCATAATCATGGGTGTTTATCGGATTTCATAGTCTTGACCTAAGTGGGACACTGTGGGACAAAATCTGGTCTCATCCCTATCAAACATAATTTGGCCCAATATACATGATTGGGATGGACTCTTCCCCTCAAAAGAAGCTGACAGATTGTTTTGGAAACTGGGATGAAAAGCCAGAGATCAGAGCATGTTCTTGACTGCCAACTATGTGATTTCCTGAGTACTCTCAGGTAAGTCACCTAGATTGGAGTCCTAGCGGATCTATCTGTTGCAAAATAGTCTGTGGGGCACTGAGTCTTCTTTACAGTGCCTCTTGCAGTGTTTAAAAGTCTTGCTTTAAATCTCTGTGGGAGGCAGCAGTTGTTAGTGGGAGGATCATGCTAGCCTTATGTAGACCTGAGTCTAATCCTGAGGTTCCCTTTTCCTGTTATTCATCTCGATAACAAAGGTATGTTGCTCTCCCACTCTACCATATAACTGATTCACCTGAAGGACCATAAAGCTAATTTCTGTACACCATAACATTCCACTCAGGTAGGCAGTCATGCAAAAAACAAGTTTTTGAAATAGCTCCTGTCTCTGAAGAATAGGTAGGTCCTTGACCATATTCTCAAGAATCATAGAATCATAGAATCACGATCTGTGTTCCAGTGAACTGATTTCCAGTCCCCAGAGGAATCAAAGAAGTTCACTAGGACATGTCATCTTCTTGAGAATATGGTTAAGGATCTACCTATTCTTCAGGGATAGGAGTTATTCCAAAAATCTCTTTATGATATTTTTCCCTGTGACTCAGTAGAAAAGTGACTTTCTGTATTCTGTATTTCTATATTGCTTTCAGTAATACAGGACCAGACCTGTTCAGTTCAGGGCTTGGTCTCCCCCAATACCTCCCTGAAATTAATAGCAAAAATCTTCCTACTTTTAGTAAAGCATATGTTGGAGCATTAGTTTCTCACTATTCCCAGTAGAAGAAACCATTTACTTCTCTTTCTCCGGAACAGTTGAAGAAATTTTTCACTACCATACTGATGGAAGAAATGACTGCTTTAATAGAGGCAGATGGAAAAAAATATGAGGTCATTTGGTCACAAATGAAAAACTTGCCTACTCTAGTATTTTAATGCCGAGTTTGCCTGGCCCTTTCTATGATTAGATTATTACTTATTCACTTATTCATCTGTTTAATCATATCAAGGGAAGGTGCCCTACATGACCCTTCTGGGTATTTGCTGATTCCTTTGTTCTTTTATTCTACTTTTAACTGAAGATTATTTCCATACAGGTTCCCTTCATAATGAGCCTTGAATTATTTTACTTCATCATCCATAAGGTGCTCTATGGCTTGCTGCTCTGTCTCTATCTATCTGAGTTATTCCTGCAGGACACATTATTCTTAAGTAACTCACAAGCATCAGCCACTTGCAGGGTACTGGATTTTAAGGCTGGGTGGACCCTTCCCTCTCTTAACTCCTGCATGGTGATGGCCTCAGAAATTACACTCACCGAGTCTCAAAACTTTTCACTATTTTACAGTGTGTTTTTTGTGGATTTTATCACAAATCAAAAGAACACTTGGAGACCTTGCTAGTGCACTGCCCAAGCCACACGGAACCTAGCTTCATCTAATGGATCAGAAAGATTTTTTGCATGGTGTCTGAGTTCAAATCTCTCTCTTTGCTCTGTGCCTCAGCTTCCTCACCCATAAATTAGCGATTTGTCTCCAGAAGCATTTTTTTCTTTTTATCTAAAGATGTGCCTTACACACTATGTGTGTAGTATTTCCACAGTACAAAAGCCTTTGTAGGACACACTTTTCATTCATTTCTTGTGAAGCTGTCCCCATGGACAGTTATTAGTTGTCTAAAAATTTGTCACCAAATTTCCTAATTGAAACTGCCTCGTTTAACTAATAGTCATTGTATACAGTTAGGCTTTTTCCCTCATTGATTCTCACAACACGCCCCAGAGAGAGTACTATTGACCCTATCTCACATTAAACTTAGTGAACAAAGCAATTTGCTTCTGGCTTGTACTGCTTTGTCAGTAGCAGAAGAGGAAGGGAAATCGTAGAGTCCTCATGATCAGTTTTATGATTTAACCACCAGACCGCATCCCTGTGTCACAGTTTATTTGCATTGTTACTGAGGTTCCTTTTATGATGCGATAACTTCTTTTAAATGCTCATATATTGAAATGGATACCAGCTATTCTTACATAATCAGAGGATCCTTTCAAAACAGCACCCAAGTGCTAGAGATGGCAAACAGCACCTCTGCAATTCTTGCCAGTAGAAAATGCAGTAGTCTAAACTCTATCTTGAATGCAGTAGTCTAAACTCTATCTTGAATTCAGCTTTTATAGCCAGGCATACGCATGCAGCTTATCCCAGGACAGCGAAGGTCACAAATCCAAAAGACAATTCAGATTCTGAAAATAGAACAATTGATTAAAAAGCTCTGTGTTAAACTTTGGTCTAGAAGTCAGAATAGGTACTCTTTTGTATGCCACAAGCTGAGAGCTATGCCCTGACAGCAGAACCTGGATAGAAAAAAAAAATGCTCAAAGAAAGCAATGAGGCACTTGAAATGCAGTTATCTTGCCTCATCTCCCAGAGCAAAGGTTACTCCCATTAAGATTTTCTTCAACCCAGCAGCTGTGATCTGCATGAATCTTCATGGCCTTAGAGGAAGAATACTGGCCCTAGGAGGAAAGAGTTGGAAAACATGCCAAGATGCTAATTGGCATGCATGGCACTGAACTGAAGCAAGACTAGCCCTGGAAAGAGTTGATTATTAAATGTCAGAGCACTTCTTCACAAATCTGTTGTTTTTATGGTATCACAAGGGCCATATGAGTCCCACAGCACCAAAATATTCTTACACCAGTACAGCACAGTGCAATGTTAGCACCCAGTGCTTGCACAGTCACCACAGTGAGTGAACTCTGTATCCTGCTCTGTTTTCAATATCTCAATCAACAGTGACTCTATCATCCTGCTCCAAGGAGTTAACTCAGACTAATCTGTGGGGGTATTTTGAAGAGCAATTTCAGGACGAAATCCTTGCTTAGCTAGATATTTTGAACCTGGATGGACCAAGACGACTAGAAGACAGTCACCAACTCAACTCCTTCTAAGTACAGTACACAAGAGCTATGACTAAAACTTGGTTAAAACCATGAAATTTCATCTATTCTCTTCATCTTTCAACCAGATATTGCACAAGAGTATGTACTCTAAAGTCTTAGAAAAATGATCATTTTAAGAGTTTGATCGTATGTGAAGGTGGGAATTTAAGAGAGCTGCAGTATTCTGCACATTTCTACACACTTCTACACATTCTATACTTCCCAATACTAGGATCTGAGATTAACAGATACAGATAGCAGGTACCCTATTCCCTGACTTCATCTATTTTCAAGATAGGTGCTTCCATAAAAGTAAGACTCTAGTCTCCCCATACAGTCTTACAGGTTATCTAGACAACAGAGTAAATGAACAATATGACATGATTCGTATGACCAAATACAGACACATCTCTATCAACTGTATAGGTGTTAGATGAGCCGCAGTCATGACAGTCCTGGAAAAACTCAGGGATTTCTGAACATCTGAGATATAAATCAAGTCTAAAAGTAAATAATAGTATGATTTCAAATGGGATTTTGCTGGAAGCTGATCATCCAAGAAATCCACTTCCATTATCTTAAATATCTAGGATTTGCAGTCATATTGGATATCCGAGGAGTGCAGAATGTTATTGGCTGGCATGCTAGAGAGGGAATGTAAGTAATACACGTTTCTGAAATATAAGCAGGTTGAACAGAGTTTGTGAAGCTTCACTTAGAGCTCTGTTCATCAGAGTTCATTATGCAGTGTGCAAAAACTCAAAGAAGGAAAAATAAGTGTGGAGGTGTAAGACCTGTCTTAGATGAAACAGAGGTTATTCTAATGCAGCCAAAAGTGGAAGGAACAGACGCCCACAGAGGGACGCCTGTTAAGAGGAATAAATCTGTAAGACTTGTATCCTTCATATCAGTGAGGTTTGCCAGTTCATGGGCCAGAAGTTATGCTGGGAGATGTGAACATGAACACAGAATCACTCCATAACGGTTACGATTTCTCACAACAGAGCAGGTAATGAATATGCCTCTTTGTGTTATGCTCATTTGTAACATGGGATCAGAAACACCATTATAAATCATATTCACATCACGCTGTGTTTGTTGTTATTAAAGCCAGTGGGTTTCAGATGGATTTGAAGCCAAGCAGTGGTTATGCAAAAGCCAACTGGAAGTCTGAGAAGTGATTAAAGAGCAAGTTTTTAAGAGGTGGCAAATGATAGAAGGAAATTGGCAGGTGACGTCACCAAAAAGACAAAATCCAGAAACAACAATTTCTATCTGAAGACAGAAGAATCAACATGTCCAAGAGGAAAGTAAAGGAACTGTAGAGTCGAAATAGTAGAGAAAACACTGCATATCTTCTTTCTGAGAATGGGAAAAAATACACAAAAAGAAAAACAAAACCAAAACATGTAGTAGAAGACCATACAGTCCAATGAGATTCTTTATTACTTTAGCTTTCCGGTTATTTTTGCTTTCTATTTTTCTCTTTCTTTTACAAAAGTACAGAAACCATCTCCTGTATAAAGAGTCTTTTATATAGCATCAAATATAATTTTCAAAGTCATACATGATCTGAACTGTGGCAATCTGAACTGTAGGAGCAATGAGTCAAACGCAGAAATACTTTTCATCTGATACTGATGTTGTCCAAGAGGAATTGTATGAATGCATTAATCTGTGTTAGAGGCTTCAGTGGGTGGAATGCTAGAAGGGAAGGTGTCAGAAACCCAAGTTTTCCAGAGAATGAGGTCTAATAGCACGGATCAGTGATGTCTCTTACTAAGATGCGTGAGCAGATGTTATAACCCTGTTCACATGGGAAGGTGGGAACAGTATCCTGATGTTACCTCTAAATGATGATATCACTCCAATCCACCTACTCAGCCTCTTCGTCTTCAAGCACAGGAGGAGAAGAGAAAAGGAAAGAAGCAGGGCATTGCATAGGGGTTCTAGATGCCATTATGCGAGAGACCGAACAATTAATCTCAGATTTTGCTGAAGTGCTAGAATAAAAGTCTGATGTGTAGGTATATTCTGTAGTTTTAGTGGTGTATCTTTGAAAATGATGTGGATTTGCTCAGAGGAGTATTAGGTCTTGTATTCTCCCTCTTTTCTGGATGGAGTCACACTAATTTTCTCAAATTTCCATTGCATTGGACTACGTTCATGAAGTGATCAGCTCTGTGTGAGATGGCGTTGAGGTGACCAGCTATCAGAGATTAGACTTTCTCTGATCTTTGAGGAGAAAGATAAGATCCATTGGCTACTACGGTTCCTCAGAGGAAAACTGAATGTTCCTTGCCTGTCAATCTCAGCTCTGACTGAGCTCTGGCAAGACAAAAGGAGTATTTGCCGCCACTTCATTTAGCAAAACAAGGCTATTTCTTCCATGTTACAGACTAGAGCTTCGGGCACAGAGATATAGAATAAGTTATTCAAGATCATTCAGGGATCCTGAAAGTAAATTGTTGTTTTCCAGAGTCTGAGCTATCCCTTTTCTTAGTAGATGTCTTCAATCTGTCTTGGAGATGCATCTTTCTCTGAAAGCTAAGAAAATGAAACTGCCTGAATGGAAATGATCAAGAACACAGGCAGCCATCTCCAGGCTCTTTTTACACTGAATATATACTCAGTCAGCTGTCATTTGTGGATACCTTACCAATTACTGCAACAATCAAATAAATTAAATACATTATCCTGCTTAAGGGGAGAAAAAAAAAATCAACAGCTGTCACTTCAACAGGAAAACAAAAATCTGAAACACATTACTCAGATTCCTGTAGGGACCTCATTTAGAAGAACTATCCCAGACATAAAAGAAGAGATTTTACCTGCCCTGGGTAGAAGGGCATATCAGCCCTCCAGCTTCACTGCTACATCATTTAATGCATATTGCCTGGATTAATAGGCATCTCCATTGAAAATACTATCTGGAGCAGAACGTGGCTGCAGCTGCTCTCCTTTCTGGGGAACCCCTATGGTGATCTATAAAGCAGCAAATTAAATACTGAGGGAGCAGTGTTGAGAAACAGCAATTGTGGCTGCTGTGACTGTTCACACTTATGCTTGGACATTAGATCTTGGCATTTGAGTAAGGGAATATTAGCTGAGACTTTGGGGTCATGCTTTGCTCTGCTTGAAATCATATTTAAAAGGTATATGCGGAGCAACAAACACCTTCAGAATTCTAGATGGGCATTAATTAGAGTTTCTGTGACATTGTATTTTCTTGGAGATGTACACAGTGATGGCATATCCTAGCTTTGAAAATCCAGGTGTTACAGGGATTTATTAAAGGCAGAATCTTTAAACATAACAATTTCTGGATGTAGCTAACAAGGGCTTCAGATCAGCACTGTTTCTCTCAATTACCTCATAAGTTTCTCTCAATTACCTCCCTTTTAAGGAGAGTCCTGGGTGAGAATACTTTTGGAAGAAAATGGCGACCTATTTTTCTTCCCTCACTCCCCATCCAAAACCAACGGGAATATGAGGGATGGAGTTGAGAAGACCTCCATGGTCTCCCCTGGTGCACCTGGTCTTGAAAAAGTATATTTAATTTTTCAGCTTATTATCTGTGAGGTGGCTAGGATGGTACCTGGTTGTTAATTACCACCATCAACAGCCCAAACTAGCATGTGACAGTCATGCTGTGCCGTACTCACATCTCTGGTCTAAAAAGTCCTTCTTCCTTCAGCTCTGGGTGCAATCGGAGCCCAGAATATCTTGCTCCATGGGGCACTCCAGTAACCACATCATGATAATATTGCCTTGCACAAGTCAGCCCTGTTTTCCTGCATCTTCCATCACACATTGACTCTTAAGACCCTGACACATCCTCAGCATGGAAAATAACTTTAAATTCCCTAGGAACAGATATTCCCAAAAGACTATGATCCTACTTGGGAAGGTCACTGATCCCTGCTGGTTGCTATCACAGAAACAAGTCATTTGGACACTAAGTTTTAGGCAGCCTGTGGATAAAGGAACACAATAGCCCATACTGGTCTGACAGCAGATCTAATCCTAAACCTGGGCTTTGCTAATGCCTTGTAAATGTCAGCCTTGTCTGCTTTCAAACAGGTATAGGGAAAAGAGCAAAGGCTGCTCGTGCCCCATGTTACTTCAATTTGACTAATGCTGCCCGAGCTGGCTCTGGCGGACTGCGGATCAAAGTGTAATCGAGCCTGTCTCCAGGTTTGAATGATGTCTCCAACATCCTTAAACATGCTGCCCTATTGTCCTAGAGGAAACTGAGCCAGAGTCAAAGCTTCTCAGGATCTAGGGCTTGCAGGCATCCCTAGGGAAGGGAAAGCCGGAGGCTCTTAAGTGAAAGAAGCAGGAGAAGGACAAGATGCTGGATGTCACAATTAGTCTCAGGGGGCGGTCATGGTCTTGTTTAAAGAGCTTTTCTTCCTTTTTTTTTTTTTTTTTTTTTCCTCCTGGGAGTCACCATTCTTCTTTGATTTTCAGGTAAAAGAGAGGTGGGGTTCAGGACTGGTTACTCGGAGGGTTAACAGTTAACAGTGGCGGCAAGAGGAAATTCTCTGCAGCATTCAAAAGCATTATACAATTGCTATATCTCCAGCCAAATGTATTTGGCTTCTGAGGTAAAAAAAAAAAAAAAAAAGAGAGAAAAAGAAAAAAGAAAAAAAGAAAAAAAGTTTCTTTGTGCAAATATCCTTCTTGAGTCTCTATTAGGCTGCAGTTTAACTCTACGAAGAATATATTATTTTTTGTCAACACAGTAAGTGCATTCTTTTCCAAATGATTTTTTTTTTTTTTTTTTTTKTTAAGAAAGAGAGTGGAAAGAATCAAAAAGAAGCTGAACAGTGAAGCCAAAGAGTCATACCCCTTTTATGCTAGTAAACATGTAGTGAAAAGCATCCATTATTCATATATTCATATTCATATACAGATTATAACCTGTATTCCCCTTGCACAGAGACGCTGCACTGGGTCAATGTGCAGCATGTCCTGCTGTGACTTACCAGGTGCCTATCTATAAAAAAAACCCCCTCCCCTTCTCATGGTACATTCACAGCACTGTTAAAATTGTGCTTCATGAGTACTATAGACAGGGCTCCAGCTGAACTTAACTCCAGGGAGGGCTGCAGAGCTGGAGGAGGGAATTTAGCAAGCTCCTCTAGTGTGCATGATGAATGCCTGACCCAAGGCGATGGACTGCAGCAAGTGACCTTTGCAACATGAGATCTCCTTTGGCCCTACTCGGATTATCCTGGGATCCTTGCAGGAAGCACCCTTGGGATCTATCATTATAGATTCAAAATGGCTGTTATAAAATCGGTTCTTTTTTTTTTTTTTTTTTTTTCAATAACAAAGAGATATCACGATCGTTTCTGGAAAACGGGGAGCACTGCACATACAACCCCTTCCAAAACAACAGTCCAAGGTGATCCTTCCAAAACACTGACCCAGTGACCCCATTCCCTCCCCCCTCCACCCCAACCCTGCCCCTAGCAGGCCTCCGATTAAATCCAAAAATCGCCTCCGAACAAAAGACGCTCTGTCAGTTCCATTCACAGGGGAACAAGTGGCTTGAATAGCTTCGGGCTCGCTGGCAACAGAGAAACAGTGTGGTCTTGTGTTGAAGTTGAATGGTGGTGAGGGGGGTGGTTGGAGGTTGAGGGGGAGTGTTGAATCACTTAAAGTAATTATTGAGTCATTCGGAGAGGCTGGGGAAGGAGGGGGAATTTGCTTAAACCAAGCCCAGCAATAGGCAAATGAGATATTTCACCCTTTAAGGAGGTCTTGGGTAGAGACGGAAAGTATCAGGTACAACCTAGTTATTCATAGCAGTCAGAGCTGTGGTTATGCTTGGGCTACTTGTTCCTCCTTAGAGATGGTAGATCTTGGACTCGGCTCACCTTCACATCCGTTCAGCTCAGAGGGACCAGGGAAGCTCTGATTTGCTCCTGCTGGTACAAGGGGTGCAGCTGAGCACGTTCACAGATGTCACAAGAGATGAGGGACCTGATTGCTCTGCGTGGCCTGGAGTGATCTAGACGGTGAATCCACAGAAATGCTGTCAGGATCACTATGACGTGTTCTTCATCATTTACCTGATAGTTAATACCTCATTCAACCGTCTCTTAGGCAAAGTATTTTGGTGCAACTCCAACCCTAGAGAAAATCAGCTCTGCAGGACAAACAAATCTCATATCCTTGTCAGTGATATCCAGTAGAAAATAATGCAAAACAAGGGAAAGAAGACAGTAGGAGTTGGGAAAAAAAAGGAAACTCTTCAGCAAGGAGATGGGGCACGAGTCCAAAAACAGCAGCAGTTTTCTACAGAGATTTGTCTGCTGCTGCAGGTGAATTAGCATCCCTACTACAGCAAGCTGTGATGCAGAGCCAGGAAAACAGGCTCTCTCACAAGGAGTGGATGCCTGGTAGCATTGCATCTGATACAGGAAGGCTTTTGCTGCTATTAGGAAGAAGCCCAGGTATTTTTGCACTAATCTTAGCTAAGAGTCTTGTTGAAGCCCTACATACAAGACCAAGGCATGGGTAGGAATCAGAGGTGACTGGGAGGACAAGTTTTGCAATAACAGCTTGTTTTAACTATCCATTGCAGGCCTACCCAGGAGTTCATTTTCCAGTGTTGTGTCTGTCCACACTGAAAAGTGAGTCCCAAGGCAGGAGTTAGTGAGCAGTCAACTTCAGGTAATGATCCAATGCAATTTGTTTTTTCCCTACTGATAGATTAGATTTTGGGGCATTTATTAGTTATTTTCACTTATTCAATTATTTGTTCCTTGGTGAATGCTTTTTTTAATTTTATTTTTTTCAGTGCCGTATTCATTATAAATAGAAGAGCTATTTGGGATGCCATGCTGGTTAGCAATATCGGTCAGAGCAGTCACAGATTGCTGCCTCTGTTCCTTGTTGGGCAATGTATAAGAGCCCTGCTGTCACACTCTTGTAGGAAAGCAAAACTCAGTCCATGTTAATTCTCCTCTCTTCCAGAGTCCTTTCTTCCTGCCAGTGAAATAATCACTCTGTTTATTACTATTTATCTGTACTGCAGCATTTTCTAGAAGTCGAGGTCAGCCAGGAGAAGCTGTGATTCAGCTAAGCACTGGAAAAACTAGGGCACAAGGGGTTAATAACTCAGCAGACACCAGGATAATCAGATATCTATTTTTTTATTATTATTATTATTATTATTATTATTATTATTATTATTGTTGTTGTTGTTGTTGATATTGTTATTATTATTACTATTTTCTTCCAAAAAAAATTTCACGCAAGGTCTTGGATTTTGAGGGCATTAACAACATTATCTTCTTTCTCATCCTCAGTGAGACAAAGTCATAGTCTTACAAATCTATTCTGTAGGAAACATACTAAATAGTGGAGGATTCCTTCTCCCACTCCCAGCAAAAATAATGTTATTTAAGAAGAAAAGAAAAATTTGGAGATTTAGTACATGCACACAGCACATAGCAGGAAGCTGGCTAATCCCAGAAGTAGCTTTTCCATATAATCACCATGAGTAACCTGTGCTAACCCATTCAAGATGCTCCCAAAGCATGGGCCGGTTTGCGCAGAGCTTAGTGGGGTATTTCTATGGCTAGATGGTTTGCCAATGCAGAAACTCTTAGGCACTTCTGAAATTTCACGCCTTGTCTCCTAAAAATCCCTTCTTGCACCTATGGGCAGCCCCAGGGATCTTCCTCCCACCTCAGTCTCTCCTTCCCGGGGCATCGTTTGCTTTTCAGCTTGGGCTCATGCCTACAGCTCAGAGGTGATGTCTTCTCCCTCCTTTTCCCATTAAAAAAGAAAACAACAAAATCTGCTCTGACCCGCTGAGTCACGGTTTGGCGCAGCTGAAGACAATGTTCTCTCCTAGCAACGGCGAATCGATGCTAATGGGATTCATGCACATGGGGACTTGCAGCACCGAGCATGTGTAAAGGTTTCTTTGGCAGCTTGTGCTTCCCGTCATGCCATCTACCATGCCTGGGTCTCACCTGGCTTGCTGGAAGTGGAGGTAGTGCTAGGATGAGGCTTCGGAGCACAGTGTTGTGTTCCTTCAACCATCAGGAGTGGCAAGCTCAAGAGAGCAGCTACTTGATGGACCAGGACTAGCATTAGGGTCAAGAGAATCAAGGTAAGGAACCAGCTCTGGGGATGTAGTGGAGCTGTGTTGAGAGAAGTTGCTTTCCGACAGCCTTAGAGCAGATATTTAGTTATATGTTGTCAGTGATTTTTCTGGCCTTTGTGGGAATCTGGGATTCCCTGGTGGAATCAGCATTATTCAAGTCTGACCCATAGCCTCTGTCCCAATATGATTCTGCATTCACTGCAGCAGTGAAGCACGTGCTATGGAGGAATCTTGGACGCACTTAGGTAGCTATGAAAGAAATTTTGCCTGGAGGTGACATCCCCTCCATCAGGAATTAGGAAGCTCCGAGTCCTTCCTACACTGCAGAAGCTGTGGATAAGTCAGTCACTGCTTGTCTTCTGCAAAGCAGAGACAAGATAGAAGTTCATCTTTCGCTGGCATTATGGTTTCAGTGAGAACTTGGGGCTCCAAATACTCAGTGGAAAAGGCCCTAAGTATTGGATGAAATGGGTCACAGCTTTTAAGCACTTTCGTGATATTTTCTTAAGTATCTCATCTTACAGGTCAAGATTTCTCCATCTTCTGTAAAAAGAAGGGCAGGTTTACAACGATCACAGAATCATAGAATGGTTAAGTTTGGAATGGGCCTCTAGAGCTCATTCAGTCCAACCACTTTGCTCCAGCAGGGACACCTAGAGCACATGGCACTGGGTGGCATCCAGGTGGATTTGAAGATCTCCAGAGAAGGAGACTCCACCACCTCTCTGGACAGCCTGTTCCAGGGCTCTGTCATCCTCACAAGAAACAAGTAAGACCTCGCATGGAGATGGAACTTCCTATGTTTCAACTTGTACCCATTACTCCTTGTCCTATCATTGGCCACTAGCGAGAAGAGTTTTACTCCCTCTTCCCTGCTTCCACCCCTCAGGTACTAATACATATTGATCAGATCTCCTCTCAATCTTCTTTTCTCCGGGCTAAACAGGCCCAGCTTGCTTAGTCTTCCTCATACGATAGATGCCCCAGTCCCTTAATCATCTTTGTTGCTCTATGCTGGACCTTCTCTAGAAGCTTCATGTCCCTTTTGAACCATTTTGAATATTATCATTAATAGAGTGAAAGCAGGGCTCAAAGGGAGATAATTCCAGTGAGAGAAGAGATGACTAAAGAGGATGAATTATGTTAGTATTTTCCTAGCTTCAAGTCTCCTCCATTTCTTTCTGGACTTTTCCTCCGCACTCAGGTGCTTGATATTGCTTTCCAATATCACGATCAAGACTGTGAGAGTGATAAAGAAAAAAAAGTAGAAAAATAAAAAGATTGGTCCCCCACCCTCTCTAGCCATATTTTGTAATTCTTTTGGGAAGTCATGATGTAGGGCAGAAAAACCATGGAACGTGTGGAGGTCTTGTCAGGCTAAATGAAATGCATTATGCCTCTACAAGGTACAAGCTGACTGTATCATTACCAGCAACGTTAATAAAAAAGACAGCTCTCTCACCTTAAGGGGATTTGAGTCACTGACATTTTAATTAAAAAACATTCCTACCTCCCAGCATCAAGTCTTCATTCTGAACAAACTTTCCTCCTGACAAAGGAGACAGATCAGATGTCTTTTGTCCTGCCCGGTAGCAAAACCAGGTGGAGAAATGTCACCATTCATTGCCCTGGGGACTGCTCTCAAAGAAAAGTGAGCAGAGAGAGGCACATCTAGGAGCTGGTGGGCATTCCCCCTTTAAATACAAAGGAAAAACAAAAAAGAAAAGAGGAAACAGATGGAAGAAAGCAGGATGCTGGTGGATGCCCATGCCAGTCACAAAAAAACAGTTGCAAAAACTCTGAGGAGATGATCAAGATGAACTAACCTAGAAATAAGTGCATGAATAGGCTGCTATAAAGAGGATGTGAAGGCAAAACTCTGGTAGAGACTGTATAAACCACTGTACCTGTTCTGGAGGAATGGCAAATAACTATGAATCGCACCTTTATTTCAGAGAGGTCCTTGAAACCATTTTTGCACCACCTCACAGGACACAACAGAGATGGACAAACACTCACATCCTGGCTGTTATGAAGGTGAGGTGAGTGGTACCCCTCTTTTCCTTCCCTAACATTAATTTGTGGAGCCCCCAGATAACACCAAAATGAACAAAATTCACAGTTTTTACTGCTCAATAAAAGGAATACGGTTCAGAAATTATTTGGATGCCTAAGGAGCACCTGAGCACCTAAAGCCATGTATAGATACGGCCCAGTATAAGAAAAAGTGAGTTTCTAAAATGATTGAATTCCTGGGAGAAGGCGACAGACCCCCAAAGCACTTAAAGCACCTTTACTTGATGTATGTAAGGCAACCTCCAGGCCAGAATTATCCCAGTCTAAAACTAGCCTAACTGCTTGAATGTGAGGTTACCCAGGATCTCCACGAACATAACCACATAACAGAAATATGGATATTATTATCCTTCAAGTTGCAAAATTTCTTAAAGTTACACCATTAACTTTACACCATGCAGGTGTATAACAGGAGATGATTTGCAAACTTCAAATGACCATGTTGGCAAGCCCTAAGATGGCCCTTATTCTGCCTCCTGACAGATGGAAAGTCCTTTCATGGCTTTAATAAAAACTTGTACAGCTCTTTCCCAACAGCACATTTACTTCTTGGTATTACCTTGTCTCAACACAATCCTTTTCTAAACACCAAAGCTGCCAGTTAACATAGCATTGAATTGTGGGTCTGGAAATCAAACGGCTCTTTAAAAACAGATAAAACTGTATTTACAGTAGCAGTTGCTGCATCATCACTATCAAATGCATTTTTCAAATGTAGTCTTCTCAATGAAAAGCTTTTCTTCCCCCTTTTCTATGTGCTTTCTCTAGCACAAAGGTCATCTTTTACATCTGCTCCATTACATTTCACGTTTTAATTCCCTTTCAGTAGTAACAATGACTTAGCTATTGTTTACACAATGTCTTCTTTCCTCTTCTAAAAGATAACTTCATCCATCCAATTAGTAAACAATTGTCACTAGTATATTGCCATGCTAGATCTTTGAAGACCGTTATTGGGCACTTTTGAAAAAAGAATATATTTTTATATATATATATTGTTTTTTGTGCTCTGGAAACACATGAAGATGGTCTAACTCTTTAATGGAAAAGAATACTGAGTGGGTGTAGGTTTTAGCAGCCTCCCTGTGAATCCAGGGCATGTGACAAGTATGATTTATGGGATCCAGAACTTCTTGTCACCAGGTGCACTGCCATTCTCCACATGGATTTTACATCTAAAAACTCCTGAATCATCTACTCATGGTCAGGCAAAGTTGGTTGCTGGCTACCATCCATTGCTAAATACAATATTCCCCCAGATGTAGATCCAACCTACTGGCCACAAAGTCATAACCTTGAGGGAGAAATCTACCCAAAATCCCCCAAAAGTATTGCAGCAGGCTGAAAGAAAATGGAAAGTGAAAACAAAATACTTTCGACTGTATCATTCTAACTTCATCAACATGCGCATGGCAATGCACTCAGAGTGAGATGAGAGGGAATTAGAAAGTCCCATTTCCCAAAATGCTCTTTTAGTTGATGTCTTGGAACTCTGCATAACTAAAAAGTAGAATTGTGTATATTGTTACTGAAATAACTGGGAGGGAAAAAGAGATGAAGACAAATATAGTGACAAAAATCCTTCACTGGTACTTCAGATACTTAAACTCTGCATTTATTGACTTGTTCACCAAGAGGATCATGCAGCTGATCTCTGATAAGACGGAACTTTGGTGTCAAAGCACAGTCACGATCTAAAACAGCGGTAGAGGTGAAAACCCAGAGGTGAACATTAGCTACCATCTGAGAAATACCATGGCTCCTAGAAAATCAAAAATGATCCCCATTAAGATGTCAGTGCCCAGGAGCTGGTGTCACAAGCTCAACAAAAACTTAGTGGCAGGAGCAAGGACCATGCAATGGCAGGGGAGGCCTGATGCAGAAGTCACTGGCACATAAATCTGCTGATTCTCACATTAAAACAATCAGAGATAGGATGTACATTTTGCAGCTTTAGGAGTCCATCATCCCGTGTCTGCATTATCCAGTGATATCTGGATCAATATAAATAACTTGGACTTAAACTGTAGCCTTCCGTTCAGAAAGACTGGTAGCTCTGACTTAAAGATTTTGAACAATGGAAAACCTGCCACTTCCCTCGGGAAGCTGCTGCAGCAGTTAATTAATTTTGCTGTTAGAAAATATTTGCCATAGCTCCAACCTGAATTTGTCCAGGTTGCTCAAAGGAAGGCTCTTCTACAGGACTATTAGCAATTTCTGGTACTTACACTCTACCTTCAATAACTTGATAAATGTTAAAGAAAACTCACAACATCCCTGTGAGACATAAAAATGTATTTTTCTTACATGCATGGGAACAAAGGGAGAGAGAAATTAACACGCTGCTCAGCAAAAGTTAAGAAGTGAATCAAGTGGGATTCCCAAGAAGAAAAATTGGCCACTTTTTCCTGCTCCAGCTGCTCCATGACACTGTATCCTGCCTGTCTGCAAGTTTATGAGTCCTTTGCCTATAGCATTTTACAATGGTGCAATCCAAGGCTTAGCCTTTCCCCTTGTGTTGCATGAGGAAAGCGCAGTAATACAAGATGTTTAATGAGGATCAAGCCCCTACTCCTCAAGGATATCAAGAACCACAGAAGAAGCTGCTTTGGAAATAGTGGGAACTTCCACAATATCTGAGCTAAGTGTCTAATTCCCTCAAGTCAATTAACAAAACCCAAAGTGTCTGTTAACCACTCATTCGGTGACCAGTGCTTTATGTCTCCACAAGCCATTTCCCTGCTGCTTAGCCTCCAATGACACAAGCTCTTATCAAAGGAGATTGCATGGCCTGGTCGGCTTGATGACCTAGAAGGTTCCTTCCAGTCTTATGTTGTAGTAGAATATTAATGATTCTGCTAATGCAGAGCTGTCTGACCTCCACTCTGTGCAGCTATAAGTGAGATGATCTCTCCCCCATTATAGATCTCTTGTTCTCAAATAACTTATTCATACAAAATGTATGCACAGTTTTCTTCCTGTTCTTGCAATACAGCGATTTCTATCTACCCAAAAAAGCCAGTGACTTCTCAGATTATCCTATTTATAAAAAACTGAAAAATCTTCATCACCTTTCGGAGGGTATTTCCTTTTCCTTCCCGGCTACCAGACTAGGTCTGGATCTAGGAGATTTGCAGTTCTTACTCTGAAATAATTTGATATCTCAAAGGCATGTCATGTGCTGCATTATCTCGTATATCCCCACCTCACATACACATAATGCCAATAAAAGCTTGGTAAATTAATCACTGAAGATAAGGAGGACATTTTGCACTCTCAGGTAAGGATGGCCTTTATTGGTCTTCAGGACTATTTTGCCTACTAAGTGTCTTGGAAGCTCATACAGCCAAATATATATATATATATATATATATATATATATATATGAGGTTTTTTTGTAATACTGAAGATTAAAGGGGGCAATTGAATGGTTGGAAGAGCTGAGATGTGGAGCACATCATGATCAGACTAGGTCCAAAGGAGAGCAGAGCAATGCAAGCAGACTTACAGTTCTGCATTCATATGGAGTAGTACAGACTCTACTGCTTAGAATACCTTTTGGGATTATCTAGTAGTACAAGCCGAGGAATGAACTCCTATGATGTACTGTACAAGCATGCAAAAAGTCTGTATCTAATCAAAAAAATCCAGTAGGAAATGTGTAGGAGATTGTTAGATGGGAGACAGCAATAATAATAGATTTTTTTGCAGGCTTTTCATCAGGCTTGGAACATGAATTTTATGGCTTATAGATTCAGGCTTTTAGCCAAAGTCAGAATAAGAAAAGAGATGTCAAGGGAAAAAGGAATCAAAGAAATAAATGAATAGAAGAAGAAAAGAAAGAAAGAGAGAAAGAAAAAGAAAGAAAGGCACCAGTATCTGATTGATTTCATATTTATAAATAGATTAAAAGTTGGATTTAGTCTAAATAAGGTCAAATAGTAACTATTTGCAATGCTAAAAAATACTGTAATTCTTATAACAGAGACAGGACAATAGGAGGTTTTTGCCCTCCAGCAGAGTTTTGCTGGCACTGGACTCATGTTCCTGTTAAAGTTCCCACTAGCAGGTACAATAACACCCTCACTGCCTTGTGACTTAATATTTGAAGCCTGGACAAGATTTGTCCCTACCAGGCTGACCATCTGTTAGCTTTCCTCAGCTTCTTCAAATTTCTAAAGATCGTAGTAATTTTCCTTCCAGTCTGTCACTTTTATAAAAATAATCTTGTCTTTGTATTTTTTTCTCAAAAAATGTTTCTAGCACACTATTTTATTTTCTTTGCTGTATTTCGTGATTAATACTTGCACTAAAATCCCTTTTCAGACAGTTCTTTTGTTCAGTGTCTTGTTTTTGTTTTGTTTTGTTTCTGGAGCTTTTTCCTTAAGCGTTTCTGTTTTGAAGCCCAAGTCTACTCAACATCTGCCACTTGCCCATAGTGTGCAACTCTTAAAGTCTTATACACACCCAGCAATCTTGCAGCTCACCAGGAAATCAGAGAGGAAATTCTACAGGGAAGCCACACGTCCTGCTGTGTTATAAATCACAATGTGCATAAATCTTTTTCCAATCCCTGCATGCAAGCCTTTTCAAAAGGATAGAGGTGGATAAAAAAAAATAAAAAAAAAGAAAGGATTTTCCCAATGGTCTTGGAATTCTGCAAGTCTGAGCTCTTACTGTACGAAGGTTGTTACACCAAGATTGGGCAGGGGATATTATTCTGCAGGGAAATGGGCTCATTGGGCTGCAAGGGAGGAACAAGTCAATTAAGTGCAATAAATAAAAGTCTTTTCCATGTCTAAGGGACAAAAAGCTCCTGAGAATAGGCCTATGTCTTAGAGAAAGACCTGCTTATTGACAGGGAAGTATCGAGTGCAATATTTTGTTTTAATGAAACATTTGGCATGTCCTGTAGTGATCAATGCCAGAGCTTCAGAGAGAATGATAGCAATAGGCTATAATTAGCTGCGATAACTCCTTACAATACAAGTATATTCTGATTTGAATTATTCATAAGCCACTGTGTTATTTCTGTATTATTCAAGTTTTCTTTTTCCCTGGTAATGTGGGGTGTATCGTTGTTGTCTCTCTCTCCCCTTCCCTTCCTTCCTTCCTTCCTTCCTTCCTTCCTTCCTTCCTTCCTTCCTTCCTTCCTTCCTTCCTTCCTTCCTTCCTTCCTTCCTTCCTTCCTTCCT
>PTEX01000085.1:1943435-1958908 GCA_003342815.1 Eudromia elegans | reverse complement strand
CGGCCACTCACATTGTTTTAACTACTGTGCACAGGAAAAATAAATCAATAAATAAAATGAAAGAACCCCAAACCTGAATAAGCTTCTAGGAGAAAACAAACAAACAAACAAACAAACAAGCAAACAAAAATAAAAAAACAACTTTTCAGCAAGAACCAAGTTGTTCCTCACAGTGGGGAGAGGCGATGTGAATTTCCACATTCTCCATCAGTGGCATGTCTGACAAAGCAACGTATGCATTATTTAATTAGGAGGGAGGAAGGATTGCTCTTATGAGAAGGACCAGGTTCCTCAGCTTTCTGGGTATGATTTCTCATAAACAGATGGAGGGTTTCACCTTCCCCCTGAAGATTGCCCAAGGTTTCCTTTCAAGGAGGCTCTTGGCCACTGTGTTTCCTCTGATTATGTCTCTGCTCCCAGCAAATTAACCCAATGGCTGGAATTTGAGCTCGTTTATCTGGAGGGATTGTTTAGTTAACGTCCATCTAGCAAAAAGGAGGGAATTTTTCTGTACATTTAAAATTAATTTAGATTGGCAGCCCAGTATAATGAATTCCTCTGTTTATTCATATTAAAAAAAAAATCAGCTGGGCACTGAGAGAGCTGCTGCTGCAGTTTGATGTTGCTCCACCTTCCACTCTCTCTTTACTGGGAGAAGATGCAGTCTTTGCCTTCCTACAAGGACTACCAGAAAGGGATATTGATTCCTGTCTTTTGGGTTAAAAAGCATCCATGCATCAAGAAGCAAAGTTGATGATCAATCAAAACATAAATATATACCCAACGTTACGCCTCTTGAAAATCAGGAGGTTGATTGCATTCAAATCAAACAGCTTGCCCAAGTGGTATGAAGCAGACTGGTGTTCACAGCTAAATCTACTTCCTTCTGCCCAGTCAATCGAACCGTTTTGGAGAGTCTAAGGTCAAGAACCACCCAAATCTATTTCTCCCTTTAACCTTCCAACAAGAAAAAAAAAAAAAAAAAAGGTTTTATTTTCCCTTATCAGCCAGAAGCAGTTTCCATGCGAGACCTTGAACCTTTGTTTTGAAGGCTTTCTGTACACAGATTTCACAAATAATTGTCCATTCACAGAGGCTGTGTTGGACTGAAATGCCCGGGTCCTGAGAGGTGAAGCAATTCCCAGCTTGCACAACAGTTTTGGAATTTACTTCTCACCCTATAACCCCCTAAATAAAAACTGCCACATAATTCCTGACACGGCAGTGAAACTATTATGGCATTCCCATATTGCATTAAATGTGTAAGTAAGTTGTTCAGTGCCTGCTGAAGTGCACTGCATAAAAATGTACAAAAGCCAGCTCATGCACACACACACAACTATTTACCCACATTATATGTTGCCCTTTACCCAGAGCAAAGGAAGGACAGTGGTGCTGACACTGAGTGAGCAATGCTGGATATTGTATTACTGACCACTTTGCTGTTAAGTAATACCAAAAGATGCTAAGCACTCAAAGACCTAACAAATGTGGCTTTGAGGTGTACTCGCTTTGTAGATCTTTGTGTGCTCCCGACCTAGGGAGTAGATACTATAATAATGAAGCCCATAAAAGGGTTTTATGAGTCATTCAAAAAACAGGATTCTGGTTGCACGATATTGTCCTGAATCTTGCCACCTCCAATGGGGAAAAAAAAAAAGAATCCTTCAAAGGGATCTCTGGAAGATGTCCTGATGTGACAGCATTTTTTTGATTGCTAAAATGGGATAAAAAGGTGAAATTTTGGGAGAGAGAGTAGTAAAACAGAAGACTGAATATTTAGGAGAGCTCCCTGCTGTCACCCTTGCAGGAGAGGGTGTGAGTCACTGCTGAATGGTCTGCTGAGCTGACTGTGCATCTTTCACCCCAACTGCTGCATCTCCCCACCAGCAGCAACCAGCCTAGAGGACACACTCAAGAGCTACTGAATATAATTAGGTCTATTTGCAAGGTTAATTGTTGTTGGTGGAGGGAGGGAGAGGAAGAGAAACAATGGGACACAAGGCCAAGCTTTCAGAGCTCAGTGTCCTGAGTCCTAAAGATATAGCTAAAATTCAGATTCCCTGCTCTGTGGCAGCTGCATCCTCCTGTATGCATGAGCATTTATTGCTTTTCACTCTTCAGACTGGACACTGCCATCTGCCTTACCCCTGTCTTCAATGGAATGGTGAAAGAGCCTATGGGCAGAAAGGTGATAAGTGGATATACCAAATATCCAAAAGTCACATGCTGGAGCTTGGGATGGTGAGTTACCAGAGTCCTCCTGCAGCAGACGGAATGCCTTAGCAAACAGGCAGCTGTCTACATCTCCTGGTGCCACGTAGATATGCACATGCAGGATGCGGACGGCCACTGTAAAGGACCTTGTGGATAAGAGCGAGGCCTGCCGTTCCTCTGGGTTTGTCACAGAGGAGGATGCACCACTGAGCTGCCTCTTGGAGACATTTCTATTCACACACCTCCTCCCAAAAAACAAATCTTCCCAAGTGTCTCACTTTTTGTGAAAAACAACATTAGGTCCAAACTGTCTTAATCATCTCCAGACCCTCTGACCACAACTCCCTCAGCTCAGCTCAGATATCACCAGATAAGAAGTGCAGGGCAAGGTCTTCATCACCAAGGAGAAACCAAATCCCTCTTTGATACCATGCACACGCTATAAAGGTTCCAGGGTTTTGTATTGGTTAAGTGCTTGAATAGACTGGGTAGTTTTGTTGAGAAATAGAGTTATTTTGATCCATTTATTTATTTATTTATTTATTTTTGTATTCTGTGGGGTGGAAGGAATCTAACTGTTGCTGTGGCAGCCCCTTGGCTGTCCATCTCTGACATCACTGGAGTAGCACAGCTCTATTTCTTGCCACTGTGAGCAACTGGCCTTAAAGCAGAGGAGTTTTCCTATTAGAAATATCCATGTAGAATGCTGTGTGCAAAGCACGGAAGAGGAGGGATCAGCAGTCCCTATATGATGGGAAGATCTGGCGTCGGAAGAGAAAGAATTGTGTGAGAGAGGGCAAGGACAGGCCATCAAGGGTGAAGGTGAATGTAAACAGGGTTGGACATGAGCCTCTTAAAGGCAGAGGGAGAATTATCTCTGTGGAGACCCCGGTCAGAGATAGAGGTGTGCCCTTTCCTTAATCACTAGTATAATTTGTGCTGCCACTAATCTAGATCAGTTGGTGTTCTCATCAACAGGACTTTCTGCAAATGCTCCAGTGCCTTCCCCCTAAACTCATCTCTGGCGACTGCCACAAATAGCAGCACTGTTCTCTGCGTCCAGGCTCTAAGTTTAGTCTCCACCACGTTTAGATCTTAATGCAGCCCCGGCGTTAAAAATTCATGTCCTGGCAGTTCCCATTTCCACAAAAGCCCGTTTGAACAAATGACGTTGCCTCGGCGAGCGCTTCATAAGTTAATCATACGCTATCACTTCTCGCTTCCCTGAAGATGGAACAGGGAATGTCTTGCTCTCAAAAGTTTTAGCTTGGAGTTCATGATTCTTATTGCAGACAATCTTCCCTGCCTCTGCAGGATTTAACCAGCTACTCGCTCAGCCCTCCAGGCAGTAAATGTGAGAACCTCGTAGGGATCTTGATGGAGCTCATAGGGATCTTGATGGAGCTCATAGGCAACCAAGTGATAAAGGTGAGCGAGGAATCTTCCACTCACCCTAACAGGGAAAGCAAAAAAAACCCAAAAAAACCCCACTCAGATGGCTGGAAGGACCAGAGGGCTAGTAAATTTCTGGTCAACCAGTAACTGTCTCTGTGTGGTTGGCCCAGGAAGCGTCTTCACCCAGGAGAGTGTTGAAAAAACAATGCAAGGCTTTCTCTGAAAAAGACCACAAACTGCGTCACACCATTCAATACAGCAAGAGGAATGAGGGAATAAAGAAGTGATTATTTCAGCTGAAAATGCCACGATGGCCTTAGATGGACTGTGCTTTATACTACAAAAGAAATCAAGCCCTAGCATTACCAAACTGATCATATTCTGAGCATTCTTCTCAAGACTGATCAAGCAGGCATTTGAGAAAGTCTCTGATACCACCTGGAGATTCAGTAGTCCTCTTTGATCATAACCAACCTACCAAGCTCCAGTTCATTCTTTTTTCAGCTACACTCAGGCATTTTGAATACGGTAATGGAGTGGTTTAACTTAGAAAGCAAAGTATGTGGACCTAGCAGAGAAGCAAGCAATTGTTAGAAAGCATCCTTTTGTGCAGTATGATCTTCACATATAATGAGAAAGCATTAGTTCAAGAATCAGGGACCAAGATATGGGAAAGGACTTGTGGGTCCCATTTAATATATGCTCCCAGTCCAGGGCAAGATCTGTTTTGCCCTGTCTCAACAACTCAGGGAATTTGTCATCCCTAAAAAGACCATTGCTCCCTGCTTTGTGTTTCACAGCTAACAAATTACTCCTTCCTAATGATTCCAAATTATTTCTACTCCTAAAATTACCTCCTAGAGGAGCTTACAGATCCATCCCCTCCTTGGACTGCAAAATCCTTTTTGCTCAACCATTTCATCATTACTCCTACTCCCCAGGCCCAAAACATAATTTCTCATTGTAATCATGGCTTTGTGCTAGGTCTGATGATCAGCTGCTTCGGTACAGATAGGAAGATACTTGTGAACCCTGTTCTCAGGCTATGACTGAGAACAGTGAGCAAAAGGGATATCAGGTAGCCTAGGCAGGGCAGGATATACAATATCCTCATAGACAGAACAGGGCCAGAATTCCTTTTCCCTGAATATTAAGAAAATATTATGGTATCTTCTCTTTTCCTGCCCAGCTCCAAGTTTTCAGTGATATCTTCAGTCCTTTACTTCTCTTGCTCTCCACCTTGGACTTCCACTTTCCACCAAGCTGTGTATGTGGCATTTTCTAGGTTATTCTTTTTTTCAAGTAACACCAAACACACAGACCTTGCTGCACCATGATCTTTTTATACTGCTTCCTTTTCTCCTGCAACTCTTTATTCCTCCTGTGCATCAGCCTACTTTTTTTTTTTTTTTTTTGAAGTGCATCTATTCAGTGAACAGCGACTTGCAATGTCTTCGCTCAGCTGGAAATCAACGACACAGGAAATTAGCACCACCAATTATCCTAATACCCCTAAAGCCCTTCTAATCCCACTGATGCTCTGTTTCAGCCTCTTCAAGCTGAAGGCAATCCACTGTTTCTTCAGCTCAGCAGTGAGCACTGGGCTTAGAGGGAGTAGAGCAGCTTGCTTCTGGCTTGCTGGGCTGCTTATCACATAATGTTTGTCTTTTCACTCCTGACTGGACACTGATGATCATAATGACGGGAAGAAGGCCAGAATAGAGGGACCACAAGCAGAGCACAAGTGAGTGCGCCAGAGGTTCATTTAAACCTAGGATAATGTACAGTAATTGTACAAATCTAAAATTATTTCATGCGAGAGTCCAGTGGAGACATGTGGTGGGATTTTGGAGGTGAAAGTAAGTATTTTCAGTGATAAAAGTGAATAGAGAAGTTATGCAATGAGAGATATTTTTGAATGTCCCTCTAGAAATGAAATACTCACTTAAATGCAGTAGGAAATTCTTTCTCATCACACAAATTCTCTACAGCATGAGAAGAGCCCCACCATTTGCATTTGGCCAGGAGAATGAATCTTTAATTCTCTGCCTGTCTGCATATGAAGTAGTCAGGTTAAATTTCCTTGTTCCTTGAAGTAAGCACTCAAAATTTCATAAAGTGACTAGGAAGGAGAAAAATAAAATTAAGGAAATAAAGATATCTTTTTTTTTTAAAAAAAAAGCAACAACAACAAAACAGAAGATAAATAGCATTTAGCACACATGTGTTTGGCAGAAAGGTACACAGGGAATGTTGCTTTTTATAGGGGCTTTTATCTTGGAAGAGATGAACTACTCAGACGTCAGTCCTGAGCATCCTGGTGATCCCCGGATAGGCACAACAGGACACTGCCTGGCCCAGCAGCATTAGGAATTCCAGCCTTCTGTGATGTTTGTCCTCTCCTTGCCCTTGGGAGGCAGGTGCCTCTCCCTGGGGATGGTTATGTGCTGGTACGTTCTCTGCTGTGCCAGAGAAGGTCAGTGTCCGTAATTTTCCATTGCTGCTGCTTATCAAATGTCAGCATTCTGGCGACCTTCATGAGCGTCTGTTCCCCTTGTCACCACTGGAACTTAAAAAAAACCTCTTCCTCATTCACTATTCAGAATTTACATGAGGGACTCAAACATTGGGAGAACCATAGGCAGAGAGAGAAGCATCAAATTTCTAGCTTTAATATCTTTTCTCCATCCTATCTGGTATCTTTTTCCATTTTCATCCATGACACCTATTTTTTGCTGATGGTCAACACTGAAAAAAAAGAAAAGCTCCTAGTGTTTTGAAAGATTCTCAGGATCTTTAGAGGCCTCAGAGCACAGAAATGATCAAGACAGCTAACAGAAGATGTTTGGAGCTGCATTTCAAAGATGGATGCATCTATCAACGTAGAAAGACATCCTCTCTTTTCAGGTAGAATGAGGTTACCTCGTAAGTCCAAATGAAAAGATGTGGATCAAGGAGTCCCTGCTGCTAAATGACTCTACTGAAATGACCTTGATGGCCTCCATTGTGGCTTTGGTACTTAGGTCACAGGATTTCCAAGGCATCCACCTACTCGTAAGATCTTTGGGGAGCAACTTTCAGAAAACTTTAGAATATCTGCTAATCAGCTCTTACCTTAACAACACAACTTCACGTTTGTGTTGACTGTATCTGTAGAGTCTACATTCAGGCAAGCCTGGTTATGAGGAGACTGTTCCCCGTCTCTTCACTACCTCCACAGAACAGATGTATTATATATGTCTCATATCTGTCCTTTAGGCTTACCTGAGCACTTAAAACAATTGAAATTGTGAACATTATCAGAGAATTGGGAATATTCAAATTCCAACTTTGGCTTTTAGCTGCCTTTTGTCACCTAGCAGGAAATGATTAAGCAAAAGCAGAAGTGCTTAGAGATGTGCAGTTGGATGATAGTTGCGGACAATTGCTATGAACTCTTGAATTACCTCTTCTTTCTACTTCAGTTCAGCACAGTTGATCCAGACAGATGGATAAAATTGACATTGGCCTGTGGCACCCCTAAGATGTGCTTCCAGGCCTTGGGTCCATGGAGATATCAAGTCTTGCCTTGTGTGCAAGAAGAAAGAGTCTACTGATCAAAACTTTTTTTCTTGAGGCTCATCTCTGATACTAGCTGTAAGACATCAGCCACAAGTGTTAAAAGTTAAAAGCCATAGAAGAAGAACAAATTACTATTTGATGAAAGATGAGGTAACTAATCCACACAATTAAGACTTTTTCTTAACTGCAAGTGCTTTCTGAGGATCCATTGCAAACTTGTTTTCTTTAGGCCTAGATAAATCTTAGGTGGCATCTAATCCAGTTCAAGGTAACAATATCAAAATCTAACAAAATTTTGTGTATTCACTTGCCTTTCCTAATCCAGCACAAAATTATTAAATGTCATAAATGCATATTCACGAGAAAAGAAACCCATAGAACCTACAGAAATTAGGCTAGTTATTTAACATGGGTAGAAGGAATTTTATTTTCAAGAGTAATAAGTAAATCAGATTCACTGGTATAGGTCACAAGAGAAAAAAAAATCAAATCACTCTTCACACTTTGATTGATCGTTGGTGATAAATAATCACTAGTAACACAAATAACCTTTAAGTAATGTTTCGAAATTCACACATTGATCTTCAACAGTAAGCTAAAATTGGTTTCCTAATCTTTGAACTTTATGTCATGTAAATATTTGAAAAGAGTAACTCTTTATAACTCCTTTTTCCAGGTATAACAGAAATCAAAGTTCTGTTGGTACAGTCGTCAAAACTGTACAAACACTTTACATTTATACCTTGTTTTATCTTGCTAAGCCCTCTCCTCTCCTCTCCTCTCCTCTCCTCTCCTCTCCTCTCCTCCCCTCCCCTCCCCTCCCCTCCCCTCCCCTTCTCTCCTCTCCTAGAAATCCAGGAGATCTTTTTATATCCCCTTTTCAGAAATTGATTCTGATGTAGCCCTCAACAACATGCTCTGTAAACCTTCTAATTTCCTTATGATCCCAGACATTGACCTTTGACCACCATCCAGTGTTTCTCCCAGTCAATCTCTTTCTGCAGATAGAAAATTTCCAAATTTCATAAATCTGGTGAACCTCAGTTGCAGCTAGGAGGAGCAAGGACAAAAAATTACCTCTCTCTTGTTTTTCTCCTTTGCTGCTGGTAGCTTAAACAGCTAATTGCTCATGAATACTTTAACGATTAGCTGAGCATTTGGAAAAATATTCAACCTTGAAGGAGTTCTAGGTCAACTATGTCATTTCACGGTGTGTCCTTTTGCCTCCCTCTAGTGACAGAGGAGCCTTCAGGAGAGTCTGAGGGATCTCAAGCTCTCAGGAGGTCAAGAGCTCATGATGCAGAAGCAGCATCTTCAAAGTCAGCACTTAAAGAATCAGCAGAGAGAGTTTCTCCAGGACTTCCATTCACCCACTTGTTATCCTGTTCTGATCAACTATTCAAAGAGGGAACAGGAGGAAATATATGCCTATGTCATGTGTGAATAGCAAACATAAAGAAAGACAAACAAACACATGGACTGAAGGCTGAAATAAGACTGCAGAAATCCCAACATCAGTATCTGGAAATATTGGTGTAAAACCAACATATCTCATTTTTTTAAAAAATTGGGAAACTGCTTGTACATGTTAGCATTATATATAGATTCACCTAAATCACTCTGTGGTTGAAATGACAACGTGATTTATGGTCTAAATTTTATCAAACATAATTTAATATAGAATTTAACTGAAAAGATCGTTAATATCTAGCAGTCAGAGAGTTTGGCTGCAATCTTTGGCTAAAAATTGGCTTTGAGATAAATGAGTTCACAGAAATTCAAAATATTTTCAAAATGGACTTAAAGTAGAAAAGGGGGATTAAAATAACTGATTTTGATAAATAAAACTACCTATTCCTTTTAATTTTTTTCCAATCAGTTCAGAGAGTGCCTACCTTGAAAAGATTTGAACTTTTTTTGTGGAACATGATGGATTTTTAAACTAAACCTGCTTTCCACTGTTTTTTCAAAACGCTTCTTGCCTCCCAGTTTCAGCAGAAGAGCTCAGGGGTTAAGCAAGTTGTCACAGGCTGAGTAACAATTGGCAGCCTTGGATCTGAAGTGGTTGCTTAGCAGTACAACTCTCCTTCCCTACCACTCCCTATTGAAGGTGCTCCCTATCTCATATATATATATATATAGACTGATAGATAAAGAGCATAAGAATATATAAGAAGATATATTAATAGGAGCTCTCTTTCAAGATCAGAGCATGGTGTATAATTGGAAAAAGCCAAACTTCTTTTGAAAGCAGTGGAACTTCACACAGCTAGATGTAGCAGCTCAGACCTGAAAACCGATGTTGAATAAGTAGCAAGAGATGCAAAAATCAACCTGGTAAGAAGCACCATTCTCAAGGTTTTTCGGGATTACTTCTTCAGCTTAAGGCAAACTAGGATGTTACTAAACAAATCCAGGTCATTCTTCATTAAATATCCAGCATTTTATTTAATAGATTTTTTTTTAATGCCAGAAGGGAGATTTATGTTCATGCAGTTTGTCCTCAGGCAGAATAAGACCACTGAGCTTCACCAAAGGATTCCTGCACTTAGCCCAGAAACCCTAGATCAGCACATACTTCTCAATTATATTTGTTTTACTGATATATTTTCTACCGCCCCTAGGAACCATTCAAAAATGGTGAATCTATACAGTGATAATGCCTTGGATACCCTTTTTCCCCACTATAAAGCACTGATGACAAGCCTTGAAAAAGGAAGGCTCATGTCTATCCACAAGACAGAGCTTCCTCTCCCTTGACCCATCCCAAGTGTTTGCAAAGGCTTCAGCTTTAGGCTCTTAGACAACCAGGAAGGCTGTTAACGATTTTCCTTGGCTTGTCAATAGATCACATGTGCAAGCTGGCTGGGTTTTACTTGGACCAGTGGAGCAGGCTTTTCCTTAAGCTCCTGGTCTCTTTTGTGGTTGTTTTAGGTCAGAAGTTAACAACCTTCATCACAAGCAAAGGGTCATGTCCTGCCATTGGCAGTCAGTGCATGCCAAGCCCACCACCAGCGTAAGCAGCACCTCTCACCCAGTTAAATCTGGGCTGATCCATGGCCTCCGTGTGAGAACAGCGGTGTGAGCAACTGCACACGATGCTGCCAAATGCTCACGGTGCACCCCGAGCGAGTTTTGCGTGGAGACACAAGATAAAGAAACTGTGCCAATTCCCCCCTTTACAGAAAATAGACTGTGCTGCCTGTCAGACTTGGCTTGCTAAAAACCAGCAGGTCATAAGGAGCTGAAGCAGCAGTCTACAATTGCTCTGATCCTACCACATTATCAGGCAAGACCTTTCTCCCTGCAGGTCCAAACTGTTCAAAACACATATTGATTCACCAGTGCAGGAAGTTGGGGAGGTCTCAAGTCCCCTAGCAAAGCTGCTGAGAGTGTGTGAACCAGCCTGGCCTTATCTAAAAGATCACCATGGATCAGAAGAGGATCAGAGAATCTGCGCTCTGCTTGTGAGTCTCTCCTCCCCATGTCACTCTATGCCCACCAGCAGCAAAATAGTGACCACTGGGGTCTCAAGAAAAGCACCCCAGGCAGACCACCACTCTCAGATGTTCCCTTTCACCGCTGGATGTGTTTAGGGCAAGGGCTGCACCCATCATATTGGCTGCTTTGCATGGGGGTCCACCCAAGAGCCAACCAGATGGTCCCCCAGGGATGTGACAGAGATGCTATCCCCTCCTTTCCCTCCAGCTGTGCATACCCAAACCCATCCTATTGCCACCGCTGTGAGAAGGAGGCTAGATGTGACCAAAGAGGGGACAGGGACTCCCTCTTCTGGAGGTGCCGACCTTCACCCTGGTGCTACCCTGAAATGCTGCCAGAGGAATTGCAGCATCCTCCCCCATCCAGCCCGCTGCCCCCATCTCGGCAAAGCAAACAAGGCAAAGGGCTCTGTTGTTTCAGACCTCTGAGGGAAGAGAGGAACGAAAGAGTAGCCCATCCTCCCTGACTAGCATGTGACGAGCACAGAAGAGCAGCAGCGCTGCCAAGCCTGGTGACTAAGACCAAAGAGAGAGGAGATAGAGGAACACAAGGCCTGCTTGTTTGGATTTTGTTTGGGGAGTTATTTGAAATTCAGCAGTGACTGGTGTTGGAGAACAGAGTTCACTCACAGCCTCTCTCTTCCCATTCATCCCTGGCCTGGCAAAGAAGGGAGGGGGGAAATATATGCTGAGGAGCAGAAAAAACAACTAGTCTCCTTATAATAAAGTCTGCCTGGTAGAGGCCTACTTTGCCCACAGGGAGGCATTTGAATCCTTTCTCCATCAGCATAGGAAGGAACATGCTACAAGAGCATGGAGATGTCCATAGCAGCCTGATATTGCAGACCATCCCAATCTTCAAGGCATTCCCTCCTCACTGGCTCTGAGATATCTCCATATGGAGTGACAGATGATGTTTTCCTCTGCCCAAAAGCAAGAGGAGGCCCCATTGCCTGTAGTTTTCTCAGAGGGGCAAAGTGGCATCAATGGCATAGAAACTCCTCGAAGGCCAGAAGAGGAGCATCCCATAGAGGCAACCTGTTTAACCTTGTTTCACATCCTAGACAAGCAGACAAAGCTTAATCCCCTTCACATGCCACCTCTCTTCTCTTACATTTAATCTAGGGGCTAGGGAGCCTGTGGTGTGCAATATTATTTCAGGTTTGCAGTGAAATGCAATCAAAGTTCTATCAAGTTCTTCATCTACTGACCCTCATTTTCCTAGCAGTGTTTTGGTAAAACTTTCAATCTCTTTCATGAATACCAGCGTGCCAAAGGTCTCAGCCACCCACCCCGACATGACTAGCCTATTGGAGAGAACTTAGCAGAGGAGGATCTTCAGAATGCAGATTCGTGACTTTGAATTTGAGTCTCATCTTTGACCCTGATTAACACTGCCTTGGACAAGTCACTTTTTGCTTCTGCCTCATTTTTCCCAGGTGTAACATAAGAATAGTGCTTGCACTTTTAAATAAGCTAAGAGCTGCAAAAGAGTAAAGTCATTGCTAAGGAGCAGGAAAGCTTATGATGAAGGCAAAGGCTAGAGGGTGTTGCAAAAGCCTCTCAAGAAAGTTGTGAAACTGGGTATTGTAGCAGGTTAGCGTGGATCTGTCCAGTGAAACACAGGATTAACAGTTCAGGCACATGCCATTCTTTCAAGAGTATTCTTCCTCCCTTTTTCTTTTCCTTTTTTTTTTCTTTTTTTTCTTTTTTAATTCCCAGCAGAAAATCTACAGGTCTCTTGCAAATTAGTTATAATTTTAAGGATAGCTTAGGATCAGTCCTTTTACTTGTCGGTTTTGTGGGTGTAAATGTACTCATCATCTTCACTGCTTCTTCTCTGCATTTGCTGATCAACAGCGTTATTAGAATGGGGAGGCTGCATGCTCAGAGGGACAGAGATGTGCCCTGCTTTGCAAGGTGGATTTTAAAATGCCAGCCTAGGTATTTAGGCTTATCACGTTGCAGAAAGAGAGAGGCTCAGCAGGAGCATATTGGCATTTGCTAAAAGGCCCAGCAGTTGAGCCTTCCCTGGTAAAAAAAAACATTGCTACAACTGCTGCTTGGGAAATCCTTGTTTCTGTCTTCAATCTGTCTGGAAGAAAGGGAGAACAGAGAGGGGAGTTTTTTTGGGATCATCATGGGAAAAGATAGGAAAGGAGCTGGAACAGAGAAAGCTCTTGAATCGTTCAGGAAGGATACCCTGAGCCCCAAATTTTGCTGATGCAGGGGAGTCATTACATGCATCACCAGTTTTGAGGTATCGTTGAGCTGGAGTCTGCACAAAATATTTTTGCCTCCGAGTACTATTAATACTTCCTAAGTTTTTTGAAAATGCTACCTAATCAAGTCTCACAACAGCCCTGTTAGTGCCCCTGTTAGGGGCAACAATTAATGTGGAAATCAGAAAGGGCAATTGAATCCAAATGTTAGCTAAGATATTAACAGATGTTTTGGCCTTCCAGATCGTCCTGTGCTAATTGGCAGTATCCAGATTTGCTCAAAGAACAGGCAGGAGCAATATCAGTGAACTATTTCCATCTCTTTCTTGCAAGACTGGTGTAGTCAGGCCTGGGATGACCTAAGGAGTACTGCCATGAAGGAGCAATCGCTGAGCTTTCAAGTGTGCACCCACATAGTGTGCCCTGTTATGGACCCCTCCATGCACAATCTCTGCCCATGCAACACAGTAGTACAGGCAACACCAAGCGGATAAGACGTCTCAGAGTCTTTGCAATATGCAAAGGGAGGATAGGCTTTAGAAACCTGAGTTCAGTTGCCATGGGCCAGCAAAAACTCCTTGAGTCACTGAGAATACCACTCCCAATGATGGTCCATTTCAGATATTAGACATAGCCATTGCCCACGACCTCCAAACCTTGCTTGCTGAGCATCCTCCAAGAAGATCTGAACAGAAAGAGTCAATGCAAAGACTCAGAATATAGTTGCTGTGTTTTGTCTCTTACCTTACATCACCATCAAGGCAAACTCCAGAGGAAAAGGTTAATTATAAATAAAATGGCTGTGAAAAGTCAATGTGTCAAGACAGGAAGCTAGGATGCACTGGGCATGTAGTAACATTGAAATGAATTTCAAGACACTATTTTTACCCATTTCTAAAATATTGTATCTGAATTATATATAGAACTACTATACTTGAATGGAAGGAGGAAACACCAGAGGAGGAAAGACTCTTTAAACCAGGACAGTGTGGCTGCAAGAACAAATAGTCTTGATATGACCAAAAATATAACTGCGTTGAGGTTTCCAATTATCAGAAGGTTTACTGTCCTAGGTACTCAATCCTGTATGACTAACAAGGCAAATATCCTGCTGGCTTTAAGATGGAGGACAGCTGGCTTGGGGAGGTGGCTTCCCAGTTTTGTGGTTCTTACATGTCATCCAGAGAGATGGAATTAGTTCCACGCTCCTGTAGTCTCCAGTTGTAGAGATGAGAGTAACTGGGAGCCTTTACTTAGCACCCCATGAGCTTCCTCCTTGATGTTCTCTTGCTCAGTGCTTGGTGAGTCATCAGAAACAAGATGCCAGAGTTCCCTTCTCTGACCTCATATTGCAGAAGCTCAAGGACCTGTGTGACAACCTGTAGACCTGACAGTCACTTTCTGCAGACAGGAAAGATTCCTCACACTTCCTTACTTGCTCTTACCTCGACGTCTTTCCTCTCTGATAACTTCACTATGAGAATATAGACAATTTAGTGGTCCTGGGCAAATGCTTGAGAAGGACATCCTTCCATTAGGAAGGATCATGATGTTAATAAGACAGATTGTATTCAAATCAATGGATCTAAGATCTCACTCTGTCTTTAAAGAGTTATCTTGGAGTCCTCCTCCTGCTTTGAACCTCAAACTCCAGATAAACCTCCGGAGATTGTTAAAAATATTTGGCACTACAGCACCTGTAGGTAGATATCTCTCATCCATTCACTCACCTTTCTCCAGCCTTTAATTCCCTGAGACCTCCATGTCCAGGGATCTCCGCCTACAAGCAAATCTGACTTGGAAGAGTCACCCTAAACACAATGATGGTAAATGCTCACCCACCTAATATCATCCCATGACGCCCCTTCTCACCAGTCACACCTCATAGACCCTTTAGACATCATCCTCTGCAGCACGGGTACCACACAAACACTTGCAGAGCAAGGACAAGGCGAGACACTGCGTTTAAACCTTGCCTTCACATCCAAAGTTCCTGCTAGCGCATTTCAGTTATCTAATTTTAGGCAAATTCAAATTTAGACTTCTAAAAATAAGGCTATTGATCTCCATATGCACAATGAACTTTGAGGACATGCCCTTGCTGTCCAGGGTACTGATAATTGTGGCTACGGTGCCAAAGAGACCTTCATTCCCTGTGAACTGCTCCTTTCAGCGTCTAAAATGCTGCTGTCAAAGTGGCAGAGCTCCTTGGAGACCAAAAGAAAAGGCACAGAAGCAAATACTTCATTCCCTGTGAAGACTGTATTCTGACCTTATTACACTTTGGTAATCTCATGGTCCTTCTGGCTATGCCTCTGGCCTTTGATCCAGTCACAGCCATGGCAGCTCTCGTAATATCTGATGTCCTTTTGTTAAGGCTCAGCTTTCATCAAGAAAAAAATGCAATTGGTAATTAGATTAACATCTCAGCTGTCATTGTTGAAATAAATTGAAAAGGCTTGACCGTAGCTTAAATCTCAGATTAAAATAAAATAAAATAAAATAAAATAAAATAAAATAAAATAAAATAAAATAAAATAAAATAAAATAAAATAAAATAAAATAAAATAAAATAAAA
>PTEX01000085.1:1919537-1943025 GCA_003342815.1 Eudromia elegans | reverse complement strand
ATAAAATAAAATAAAATAAAATAAAATAAAATAAAATAAAATAAAATAAAATAAAATAAAATAAAATAAAATAAAATAAAATAAAATAAAATAAAGCAAAAGTAATTAATAGAAGGAGGTTTAAAATATGCATATTCCAGTGAAGTCCTGGAGCAAATGGCACAGCTTCTCAGGAGATTACCGGAATGGACACAGGCACATGCATTTTATTTATAGCTCTAGTTTTACTGCAGTGATCCAGTCAAGCATGGCCAGGAGTGTATATAGGCAAATGCGGTTCACTTCTCCCCTCCTCAGCTTTAAAGGGCAGCTAACATCTTGTCTGGAGTCCTTGCTATGAATTTTATGAGCATAACTTAATCACAGAGGCAGAATACCCCTGTTCATGCAGTATAGGAGGGAAGGAGGCTGATCTACCCATCACTGCTCTCCTGGCAGGTGGACCACATTACAGAGAGGGCAAGGAAGAACACCATGGGGAGCAGTGGAGAAATAACCTTGCAAGACCCAACTACCAGTTCAGGGTTGTTGGCATATTGTTGTCCCTGGGAAAAAAAAATCCCTCTGCAGTGTGACATGGGAGAAATCTAGTGACATTTCTTACTGGTGGGAGAGAAAGAAAACAAACAACTCTTTGTAACCATACACTGGCATGTCCTCCGTCATCTCCAGTGCTGTTGTGCAGCTCAAACCAGATATAAAGGGAGTGAGGACTGCAGTGACACCTCCATTAGGAAGCCTATTTTTGGGGAGGAAATTAATATCCTTGGAGCTTAGCTTCTCTCTCTGCAGAAGAAACTTCTCTGCAGAGAGAAGTTCCCCAATCATTTCAGTTTTAAGGCTCCCTTGTAGGACATGCTCCATCCACCATCTCACAGGAGCATCTAAATCAAGGCAGGGCACTTATCTAACATATTTTCTCCCTTCCCACCACAACTTATAGCCCTCACACAGTCGTTACAAGGCGACACCAAAGAGAAACCTTTTAAATCAAACTGAATAGGGCCAAGGTACAACTACAGCACCAGGTATCGAGATGCTGGGAGTGATGATCAGGCAATAAATTGAGGATATTTTGTCATGCCATCGTCCCATTTTTCCTCTCCCCTGGAAATGGTCTCTTCCACCCTTCAACACTCATTTTTACTACTGTTGAGTCAAGACCCACCTTGGCTCTTTTTCAAAGCTTTCCTGGAAGAAATAAAATGTGATTCTTCTCCCTGACCTCCTCTGGACTTTCTTTCTCTTGCTTCAATTTGCTGTTGAATTCAAGTTACCACAAACTTTCCTCCATCAAAGGTCCTGCACAAAGGCAGAAACCACAGCTTAGCTGCCACGTACTAACATGTTCATCATGACACTGTATGTTGCAGTCACTCTGACCTGCATTTCCCCCTACAGATGACAGCCCCATCCTCCCATCCTGCACTTTTGTTAGAAAATGTATTCATTCCTATCAGTCTGTGAATAGATTTAGGCCGGTTCTATCCACCATAAACTTGTACTTTACAGTCACAGATGTCATCCCTGATGTTTAGATCTGCTTCAGTCTATCAGTTGGCTTGAAGCGAACGGGAGGGAAATCAGAATCCTCCTGACACAGCAAATCTAGGGAGTAAAAAGGAGGAATCAATTTTTATAATACGTGTTTGGCACTACATAATAGATATAACTCTAAATGCAAGCCATAAAGTTGGAGAGGCTTATAAATTAAATCCATTCTGTCCCTTTTAACTAAAAAGTGACCTTACCATAGAATTAAATGTGATTTTTATCCGGTGATGTATGGAGCTGTAAAAGTGGCTGATTGTAGCAGTTCAGTCTTACAATGCAGTGGGCCCCCAGATAGGCATCTCCAAGAAAACTGCTCACAACTAAGCCCATGTACTGGGGTCTATCTTACAGTTAGCACAGGGTCACTGTGCAGCATGGGACCTCATTCCTCTCCTTGCCAGAATAGGGTGGCCACGTCCCTGTTGGCAGCAGATCCTGTCCTCTGAACCGAGACCAGGCATTGGCTGGGAGACCAGGGATGACTTAAGCCCCTGACTAGGGCTAAAACCACATTTGAGTGTTCTCTAAAAATCAATCAGTCTGTGCAAATGCAGGGTGGTTCTCAGCTCTGTGTCCCTGCTTTGTTTACTAGGAAAGGTACAGCCTTAACTAGAGCACAAGACAAGGAGAGGATTAAAAGGCACCCTGGGGTTTGACAAAATGCCACAGTAGCATGGAGAAAAAGAGGGTAGAAATTCCTTGTTTTTTTCATCTAGTGACTCCATCCCCCTGCTCAAATAATCATATAGGGAAGTCTGAATACAGAAGACTTGACATTGGAATCCAGCCCAGAGGACACAATTTAGGATGTTCCTGGGTACTTTCAAATGGACATAAATTCTCAAGCTTTGTCTCGCAAGAAAATATGGTCTAGAAGATTCTGCTAGGTTACAGGTTGTCATTCATATGTATAGACTTGCAGAGCCTGCAGGAGGCTCAATGCTCCAAAGAGCATAATCAACACAGGATTGAGGCCTGATCGACCTCCCATCAGTACAACAGTGAAGAAAATCACTTCCCCCCATGCCACAGATAAAACAGGAAACTCACAGACGCTCAGGAAACAAAATGATGTGTTTTTTTCATTGCTAGTCAGAAGCAGTACAAAGGAGGAGCCAAAATTGTTTCCAGCTACTGAAAATCACTGACGCTTGAACAAAAAGGTACTATCTATCTCTTCTGCAATCTATCCACTGGATTGATGTTGCCCTAAAAATCATGAACTTCCATTAAATGGTAAGAGTGGTTTCAGGGGTGCAGACCTGCTAAGATAACGTGTATATTGAAGACTCATCTGAGATACAACACTCTGCTATCCAACATATTTACCTGGACTGGCTGTTGACCATGCCACCAAGTGAAAATCCATATCGCTAATGTGGTTGCTCATTAAGACATGGGTTATGTGTCAAACTATGTCTTAAGGTGTTGTTTTTAAGTATCATCTCCCTCTCATTTGGACACTGATGTCAACAGCTCCCTTCCTATTTTCTTTTTCTTTGATTCCTGGTCACTTTTTATTTAGTATTATTCTTAGTGTTCTACATGCACACTGCTGAATCACATAGGGCCAGATTCTGGGATCAAGAACTCTCTCACAGTTAACAATACCGTTTAGTTGTTAACAAGAAAAAAAGAAAATGTTAGGTATCAAGAGGATGACACAAACCAGGGACTATTACTAACATACCATATGAACAAGACTGCCCTTCAGGTGGGAAGGTAGAGAAACTACGCCAGTGGCAAAAAGCTGCACCATGTCACTTAGTCAAAGAATAAACTCTGGCATATGTTGTTTTTTTCATCATTTGACATGATATTTAATAGATTGGAGTAGCCTACCGGGATTCAGACCATCCCACAAACACTATAGAGATTTTGGTACACACCAGGTTTAACCAGAGGAAAACAATCTCTCAATTGCCAGATGAAACCTGCCACCATGCCTGGAATAAGGAAGAAAGAAAGAAAGAATGAAAAAGCTAATTTAATGGAGCACAGAACTCCTCATCTTCAAACACCGTGTCCTCCAGGTGCCGTGGTGCTAATAAGAGCGTCATATTTGCCCAGCCTTCCTCAGTATACCCTTAGTGTTAGACTTTTTCTCCTTCAAGGAAAAAAATAATTTCCCTTTCTTTCCCAAAACTTGATTATTTTCAGAATGCCTGCTAACTGGACTTAGGGGTTCCATGAAACCAAGGAAAACAGAGCAGGACTTCCGAATACTACCCTTAATCAGCACCTAGTGTGCTGGGCTCTTTGGGACTGGTGTTCTCTACCTCTCAGGTCTGACTGCATGTCTCACCAATGCAAAAATGTTAGGCTCTGTGCTGTTAACACTTCGAAATTATTTATAATTAATAATTAGTAATGCCCAAATCATGCAGTCATCCAGAACCTGCAATGGATCAAATCAAGAATATCTGAAGAGATTCATCAGCCTAAATACTCATCTCCAGAGCAAAAAGGGAAAACAAACAAACAGACAGACAAACAAACAAACAAAAAAAATTGAAATTGTGACTGGATCTCCACAGAGAAAAGTCTACAAATCTACTTTGTCTCAGACAAGCGCTCTCCAATCCTTGTGATTTCTGCCACAGTAATACCAGGAGATGCCAGCTAAGAGTCAGAAAACGTTGTACCAAGGATGACCAACTTTTCTAACCTCCTGAACCAACACTCCAAACCTTCCTGAAACTGAGGGACCCTAAGAAAGGGCAGAGAAAGACCTTAGTCCAAAGATGACAATGGGAGCTTCACTGAGGGAAACTCCTGTATTTGAAATGGAACAAGATCCCAAGACATTCTGACATTGGCCTGACAGTTTACTTTCTGCTTACTTCAGGCCATGGGCTGTCTCAATGCTCAAAAGTTTTACATTGGCCATACTCATGCCAGGTACAAGAGAAGTGAACCTGAAAGAGCTCATCAAGAGGAGCTCAGAGAAAACAGACAGCATTCGTAAGTAGTTTGGGAGAAAAAATAATTAAGGCACAATGACTTCAAGTGATATGCCCTGTCATTGACTTGGAAAGCAGCCAGGCTACCTGCCACATGAACAGAGAGACAGGGTCTAGACAGAGGCCCAGTTGCCAATTCTTGATGAGGGTTGGCAGTTGGACAGGACAATTACACCACCTAAGCCACCTTCCAAACCAGGAGCCAATTTAAACAGCTGAACTCTCCCTCTTTCCAATTACCCTGACCATCTAAAGTGTCATAGCAATCAGAGTGACACCTTCAGAAAAGGATATCTGAGTGGCAGGGTGTTGTACAGGTCCTTGGGTGGAAAACAATATGGCTGAAAAGCATCATTAATTCTTCCCTCCACTTTTGGCATTTACACTAGGGTGATTGATTTCCTTCCCACCGAACCACCACCCCATCTCCAAATAACTTCCAAAAGGAGATTATGCTGTCTGCTCTGTAATCAACAGTAACTTCAAAAGGGCTTAGTGCTAAAATAAAACGTCAGAGGACCAGCATTAAGTGGGAAACAAACATAGCGTTTGGGTTGTAATTTGAGGTGGAAAGCCAGGGTTTAATAACTACATCATTAGAGCATGCAGCGCACCTTGTGCTGGAGGTACGAGTATGAGAAGTTGTGGGAAGCACTTATGGAAGGACTGTGGGAAATGCAGCCTTGTCTTGGTGAAGCATCTGACTTGCTTAATTGTGCCTAGTAGCTGCATTTATCACCAGCTCTCCTGTCACTTCCCAGTACTGTCACCTTCAGAAGAGCTTGGTGAGCTAACACCAGGACTTGGAAGAGTCATGTCCTGTTCAGATCCAACTGTTCTCTTGACAGATGATCTGGGCAGGGGAAGAGAGGTGAGAAAAAGCAGCGCTTAGTCCCATTTTTTTCCCCTCCCTATGAAAATGAAAACTACTGTTGTAATCTCCTCTGTAGAAGTATTCAAGTCCTATTTGGAATAGAAAAGACAAAACTGCTTCAGCTCCCTGAAGCCTCTACTACTTTCATGCTTTGCTCTGTCTTATGTATCTAATGACAAAGACATATTCCTCATGTCCAGAGTCGAGAACAATGGCAGAAGAACAATGGGGTTGCACAGGAGATCCCAGAACAATGAAGGAGCACAGTAGGGAAGAGTAGGGACACATTGGACACCTCAGTGCTACCATCCCATAGATGCACTGGTATTCATGTGATAGAAATAATCACAATAGGTACCAAAGGCCCCATATGACAGGTGAGGTGCAAAGTGGCTTCATCTGAAGTCCTACAGACTGGGATCAATGCAACAGACTAATGTCCAGGCACAGGTTCTTATTACAGGAGAGAGCATTCTGTCATCAACAGGCATAAAACAGGGAATTTCACGTCTTCACACCAAACCTCATTACTCCCTATCAAAACTAAAACTCCTCTTACCTTATCAGAAAGTGCCTAGCGACCCAAGGGTCCCTTCCTCCTCCTCTTTGCATTCAAAAAAGAGCTCTGCTCAGAAGAAACACTTAACTCGACTCCCAGCGGTGTTTCTCATTATCCTTGAATGCCCTCAGTGCTGTGAACTGGTAGGAGACACAGAGAGCTTTATCAACCACCATCCTTCCCACATCGCAGGACCAACCACCATCCTTTTCCCCTTTGCATCATAGCCCACTATACCTGATGTTGTCCACACCCACAAGAGCCTCACAGGCACCCTAAGATGATGTTAGAGCTGCTTTTGGAAAATCCTTTGCTTCTAATCAGAAGTCATAAGCCAGACCATGCATGGGAGGAATTTAAAAGCTATCAACCCCACAGAACTAGAAAAGAGCTATCAGGGCTGATGCAGGAGGATTTTCTCTTTCCAGATCCCCAAAATTCTCCCTTCAGCTTCAAACTAAGAGTAAATGCTCAGCTTTTCCCAGGGCATCAGAGGAAGCTATTTGCAACACGGCAATTACTTGCTTCAGTGAGACAGGTAAAACAAGCTCAGTATCAAGTTTTAAGGTAAAGTGCATTCACATTTCTGGTCCAAGATGCTGTAGCATTGTCACTGGCCATTGCCCAGCAAATAATCAGCACAAGACTCTAGAGAGATGAAGGGACTGAGCTGACCTAGAAGGTCCTTGTCTGGTAAAGGAAGAAGTAAACAGAATGTCAACCAGGCACAAGGCCCCAGTGAAGGTCAGTCTCTGTTTTCTGAGGGGAAATAAGGCTGCCTCATACAGTAATGAGGGGTTTTGCTGTCATTCAAAATGTCTTAACTCCCTTAAAAGCCACATTTGACCC
Source organism: Eudromia elegans (assembly GCA_003342815.1). Classification (NCBI taxonomy): domain Eukaryota; kingdom Metazoa; phylum Chordata; class Aves; order Tinamiformes; family Tinamidae; genus Eudromia; species Eudromia elegans. The sequence continues at coordinate 1,936,226 of PTEX01000085.1, read as the reverse complement.
ACAGCACATCAGAATGTCTCCCCTCTGAGGCACTGAGCCTAAGACAGTTCCATCATGGGTAGCTCTGTCTTGCAAGCATGTCCTCCAATATAGACACCAGTGCTTTTCCCAGTACACCTTTAAATATCCATCACACCAACTGTTCACCAGACCAGAGTCTCTTGGAGCTGGGAAGCTCCTGAGAGCAGCTGAATCCAGCGAGGACATCAAAGCCAACAGCACTCATGTCCCTTTTGCGTAGAACAGCAGATTTGGAAGTGACCTCTGGATATCATCTAATTCAACTCCCTTGACTTCTTGTAGAAGATCATGCTCTGGATGAGCCTATTTGAGGATCTGCAAAGGCTCAGATGGGTGAGCGAAAGGGCACCTCCATGACATGTCTTCTGCCCCGGCTGCAATGTGGGGGGGCAATAGCATCCTCTCCCACAAATACCCATGTGCTCTATGGACATCATCCTGCCCTTGCTACAAAAGCTTACCACTCCTTCATACTGGTAGCAATAACAAGAGCACAACATCCTCAAATAAATGTTCCTGCTTGTACAGGCAAGAGACTGTGCCCATTAAACAGGATGGAGGTACAGATATAAACACATTGAGAATCATTAAGGAGGAAGAACTAATGGCCATTAAAACAAATTCCCTCCCCTCCAAACAAAGTATGGTGGATGCATGCGAGACTAGCAAAATCAGCTTCAGCAGCTGTCCGTGTGGTTTTCTCTGCTCATGCCTCACCTCCGTCAGTCTCTGTGACACCTCACAGGCAAACACACTGAATCACTAAATCAAAACCCATCCCTTGTACCGTCAGAGAAAGCTGCTCTGCCCCAGTGATCATGTGCGGGGCAGGCAGCGTATCGAACCACTGAGTAACTGCATCACTGCCAAATTCCTTCCCGAGTGTAGGTGCTGAGACAGTCCAGACTTGCTCATGAGCTGGATGGAGATTTGTTGCCATTACAAATATACCCACCACTGGCCACCTAGTACACAACAGCTATTCGGGATCCTGGGTCACTGATTTCTTTTTCTCCTCCCACGACTAAATTCTGCCATAAAAGTCATAAGCTCTGCCTCCTTGTAGAGATACTCTTGGGGCATAGGCAAGAATCGAAGGATGTTACCGTCACCAGCATATGTTGAGCTTGCACTAAGCTCCAAAAAGCTGTGTAATCATCCTTGTGCTTTCCTTTGTATGCACAAACATGAATTTTGTTAGCAATTAACCCTTGTTCCAGCTCAATAGGGCTGATTTGCTTGTAGAACAACATCTAAGAAGCAAAGATTAGCAGGCCAAGCACTTTAATACTTAAGATATGAGTGTAGCTTCTCAAAACAAGATTTCCCCCTTCTCACTGGCATTTCATTAAAGCCTTTTCAAGCAGGCTTTCCAACTTCCAAATGCTTAAGACAGATGATAAAAAAAAAAAAAAAGTCTGGAAAAAAAAATCTGGAAAATAACTACACCATGCATCTCAAGTGTGGTCAGAGCTAACAAGGCTTGGAACATGCAAAGAAATTAGTAGCTTGCTTCAAGAAGGAGCAGAATATTCCTAAACCAGCAGCTGAGTCCAGAAATAGATCATGCGAAGATCAATTTTTTGTTGCATACTGATTTATCCAAATATGGCAAAGCCCTTTATAACAAAATATCTGATTACCGGCCTGTGACCATAAATCCCACACACCCTCAAGCGATGGCCGATGAATAACAGACTTGTTAAGTGAAAGAACCTGCACAATGAATAAATCTACCAACACAGCTTTCAATACAAAAGACTCTATAGGGACAAATTTCCTTCTGAAGGTGTATTGACTTTCATTTTCAGGAACCAGCAGATATTTGTTTCGAGAAGAAGATAGTCATTGCTAAATTGCTGCTGAACAGCATATAGTATAGACCAGATGCCTACCCGAGGCTCATTCTGCTCTATATCAAAGCGGGCTGGACTATAAAACAGAGTTTTCTGCAAAAGGAAAACATCTTATACATGGTCTGCTGAAAGAAAAGTATCTGCATGAGCCAGTGGGAACCCAGGGAGGGTATAAGAAATTGTCACACACTGATGCAGCCCTGCCGTCTCAGAAAGGTATTGAGAAAATAAAGATTGAGAAAGGGCAAGAAAACGTGATTCAGAAGGAAGTTTTAAGAGGAGGCACACATTCACAGTCAAAATGCAACAAGAATAATTCATGCCTCGTATTTGGCTGGGGCCCTTTATCTCAGAATCCCAAAGGAAGGAAGTGTCGTTTGACCAAGTCCTTTCGAACGCCTGGCACGGAGCCCCATCAGAGCCCGAGCAACAACGCCAGCGAAGGAGGAAGCCAGGCATCCCCGTTTTACAGATGCAACCACGGAAGTACAGAGAGACCAGTGCCTAAATTAGCTGTGATTTAAACCCCTGGCCCGAGACACGGAGTTTGGCTGCGTGTGAGTTCAACCTTACCATGCCCTTGGCCTCTGGTGGGACTTGCACTAACCAGACCCTGGTGTTCTGTGTTGGGTACTCAAAATTCCTGGGTATTTGCAGAGCTTTAGGCTTAAATAATCAGTTAGGATGTCCACGATAGCTCAGTAACATAAATGGGACAGAGATGCAGGTCTTGCATTTCCAGGTCTGCTCTGGAATGGAAAACACAATGACCTTTATGCTGAAAGCACTTGGAAAGATGCTAACTCTCCGTAAAATATACAATAGCCTTCCAGGGAAGGAATAGTTCTAGTATATGGCAAAAGCAACAAAACAAGAAGTCATTTTGGACATAGCAAGGACTTTGTCATAGGAGAGCTGAGTTGAAAAATTGAGGAAACATCTCCAAATAGTGAGGCCACTCTGACAACAGAAGAGACACAAGTTGAGGGTGCAGGTGGGAGTGCCGAAACGGCCAGATTTGGTGTCACAAGGATGACCCCTTAGTAAAGTCAGACATTCAGTAGAGGAGCTTGGCAATAATATCTACTGACACATGTATATGACATGCAGAAATCAGTGTCTCAAATGTATGTGCAGGATTCATCCACCCACATCTCAAGCCACATCAAGTCAGCAAGCAGCAGCCCTACCTGCATCAAACCACTTCCTTACAAACCAAGATGCTCACTGGCATATTCACTATTTACCCCAAATTTTACATACCTTGCATTCCTTTACCCCTACAGATAGCATAGGTTACCATACTACGGATGAAATTATACTTCAACCACTTGCTTCAATGCAGAGCTTGGTTTTACCCCAAAATACTACAGACTGATAGAAAGCCCAGATTTCTTTACGAGACCTCTCTTTTTTTATTCCTCCAGGTATGTTTTTCTCTTTCTTTCGCCAAGCCCCCTTGTCACAGGGATAATATGGGATATCGCCCATGGCAGAGCTTGCAGTTTCAACAGCTCATTTCTCTTCATCTGGTCCTTCCTTGGTCAATGCTTTATGAAGGGGTATTTCAGAAAAAGAAATGCAGACAGAATAGAAGAGGGAAACTAGGAAAACATCCCTAGTTTAATTTTGATAACATGGGTGGTAGGGGGGCAGGGATTCACTCCAACAAAGAAAAATCAGCAAATCATCTCTCATTTTCTCTGACAGAGGTAACCAATTTAAATTTTCATAAAGGGGGCAGTGATGTGTGTCTTTGCGAGACAGAGTCACCAATCTAGCAGCCCTTTGATTTAAAATATTATCTTTTTTTTTTCCCCCAAAGAGCTTCCTGCAGCAACATGACAGATTATCTCAGCATAATCACACTAATACAAACCCTTTGCTCTAAGGGGCACCACGAGAAATTTCTAAAGCCAAGATGCAAGGAAAAGGGGATGTTTTGAACTGAAGGGACCCCATTTGCTGCTGATTTTCTTTTTTTCCTCTTTTTTTTCCCCTTTTTTTTTTTCTTTTTTGAGTGTGTGTGTGGTTCTACTTTGTCATCTCAGAACACTGCAAAACATCTCAAAAAGGCAGTCACCATGCAAGACTATGCGTGAGGTTATGCACTTTACATAGGCCAGCCTGTCTGATCTCCCTCCTCGGGAGGAGTTTAGATTTGAGTTGCTCCAGGGGCTTAAAGGGCTGTGAATTTAGGACTTTGAGGATCTCTACATCAATCTAAAGATCGTCAGAAGGGACCCTTCAATAATCCAAGCCCTCGAGTGCCCCACATTATTCCGCAAGGTCTCCCTCCCACTTGCGCCACCTCAGAGCATCCTCACATGCCTTCTCCTAAGCCCCAGCCCCAGGTGTGGGGGGAAAACCACTGGATTTGGGGAAGGCACCGTGGGAAGGGCGCTTTGCCTGCAGAGAAGTGGAGCTGCTTCCAGCGAGCGCTGCGGCACCAGGAGAGGAGGATTTTCCGCAATCCTCCCAGCCAGGCGCCAATTTCCACTCACTTTGAAGGCTCCTGCACACGCAGGGAGCTGAATTTTCTCCGAGGGGAGGAGGCAAGCAAGTTACCCAGGCAGCCTGTCATCCTTCTTGCAGGAAAAAAACCCCAAAATATACTCAGCTCCCCCTGCACCTCTCCTAGCATGGGTTCTGTGGCTGTGCCCAGGGAAGGGATTTGACTCCTTAGCTGCATGTGGCGCAGGTTTCCTGGAGCTAATTAAGGAGTGGAGTCGATACCCTGCAACAGGTACCAGTGACGAGGGTTTTCCTGCGTGCTCCTCCTTGGCTCAGGGAAAAGGTGGATATTTCAGCATACGGTTGCACTGTTTCCTCCCCTCCTCCTTCCCAAAAAACAGAGCAGGGACAGGGAAGCCCTCTGCAATATCTTCCCCCTGGGATAAGCATGGAAGGGCCTGATCCCGGATGGTCGTGGAAACCCCAGGAGCTCTTGGCTACCCCATTGCCCAGCCATGGGGACCAAAGTAGAGTGACAGGCAGAGAGCAGGATCCCTCCCTGCCGCCCCAGCCAAGTCGCTGCAGGGCAGGGGGAGGTTAGAGGAGCGGGATGCACCAGGACAGACCCTCTGGCTTCTCTTGAACTGCAAAAGGAGGGGAAAAATTGGACAGGAGGTGCAAAAAAAGCATACGGAGAATTACAAGAAATCCCACGGGAAGATAACGGGAATAAACCCCCCGGGGGTGGCAAATTGGGGTGCGGGGGGAATAACCCCCCCCCGGTGGGGGCTGTTTTGGGAATAGCCCCTTAGAGGAGGGTGGGGGGTGACGGCCAGGGCCGTTTCGGGGGCTCCGGCGGCCGCAGCCCCGCGGGCAGCGGCGATAGGTGGGTGGCGAGCGCCACCTCCCCGCCGCTCGCCGCAAGCCCCGGCCGCCCCCGGGAGTCCCCCCGCGCCGCGGACGGGAGCTGGGCCGGGGTGCGCGGGCCGGTGGGGGGGGGACACACGCGACACCCGTGCGGGACGTCGTGGTGCTCTCCGTGCCCCTCGCAGCGTCCCCAGGGAGCCGGGGACGGACCCTGTGCTAGCGAGGGGGCGGTTTGTGAGTTGGGGGGGGGTTGCAAAGAGGCGAGGTTTGTCGCACAAGCTCCCACCTCATGCTGCTCCTCGGGGACATGGAGCCACCACCGCCACCCGCATGCCCTTTCCCGGATCGGAAACTGCCTCAGTTTCCCCAGACAAGGACCCGCCGCCTCCCCGCTAACCGCCTTTCCCCACCCCGATTCGGGTGTCAGTATCAGGAGAGGGGGGCAAAGAAGGGGGAGTCTCAGGGGCCTTTTAAAAAATTATTTTCCCCCCTTGGGGGCCTGCGCCCCTGTCCCAAACACCACAGAGATGGGACCGCGTGGGATCCCCCCGCGTCTCCATCCCTGCCTTGGTCCGGAGAAGGTAGGAAGGGACCACGCTGAACCCGCTATAGCGGGGGGTCTCCCCCGGTACCCCCAGGGACTGAGACCTGGTGCAATTCATCAGTATCTCCCCCCTGCCTCTTCCCCCCCTCCCCGCCGCGGGTGACAACCTCGAGGACCTCCCTCCTCTTCCTCAGCGAGGTCCCGGGCGCCGCCAAAGGCTGCGGGGAGGGACGCAGGTTAATGAGTCATTAATTAATTAGGGACCCGCTTAATATGCACGGGGAGTTGTTTGTTTCCTTTAGCAGCCGGGGCTTTGGACGAGCTCCCAGCTCCAGCCTCGTCTCCCGGCTGATAATAGATAATACAGATATTTCGGCAGCAGCCAAAGCAGAGTCATCATCATTAATACACCGTCCTCCCTTGCTACCCGGGGCGGTATGTGGAGGGGGGGAAACTCATCCCTCCCGGCTCTTTGCACGGCCGGGATGGAGCAAAATCCATAGGAAAGCAACAGGTAAAGGGAGCGGAGGCAGGAGGAGGTTCCCCCCACCCGGCCGCCCCCGGCCCCCCGCGCGGCAGCGGCGGCTCTCGGGGCGCTGCGATCCTCGCTCAGCCGCGCGGGCAGGTTTTGGCATCTGTCAAAGTAGCTTCGCTCTTCCTCGCCATCACCCCCACCTCTTTCCATTCCGTTCCCTTCCTCCTCCTCCTCCTCCCCCTCCTCCTCCTCCCTCAGCCATCATCTGTCAGCTGGCCCCGGCGCTCGGCAGACCCGCGGATGGGACCGGGGATGGAGGGATTGGGGCGGGAGAGGGGCGCGATGTTTGACCTTGCCCTGCTGTCCTGCTCCTGGACACCTCCTTCCCCCTGTCCAAGAGCTTTCCATGCCTGTCCGGAGCGGGATGGGAGACCCAAGTGCTCCCTTTGCCGAGTCGCTTCGCAGCGCCGATGCCCCCTCCGCAGCCGAGGCGAGGAGGGGCGGAAAAGTCCCTTACCCGCCCCCCCCGCCCCACACGCACCTGCTTCTCTCGCCCCTTCCCTCTCTTTTCCTTCCTGGCCAGGCACCTCTTCCCGAAAAGTCTGGAGCTCCATCTCCAGCCCCTCTCCAGCGGCGAGTGTCGGGGAAGGGGGGCGGTGATGGGGCGGGGGGGGTGGGGGGGTAGAAAGGAAAGGGAGAGACGGGTTTTTTTTGCGGGTTCGTTCCCACACAGGGTGATTCAGAGCGAGATGCTTCGTAATCACGCATCCCTGATGGAGACTCCTTCTCTCCCTCCTCTGGCAAGGCTGGTGCCTGGGTGCTCTCAGCCCCGCTCCGGGCACGACGGGGCTGCGCTGACCCTTCACAGACCAAAACCCTATTTTATTTTTCAAATTATTATTATTATTATTTTTAATGTTTTTCCTTGTACTCTAAAGCAAAGAGCTGATCCACAGCGCGGGGATCGCGGCACTTGGCAGCTCAGCCCCGGCTGCCGCTGCGGCGCTGCTCGGTCCCCCTCTCCCCTTCCCTCTCCTGGCTGCCTTCTGTCCCCCCACCACCCCCAAGAAACAAGCCAGCTTCCCCCCAAGCCTATTTTCTCGGGATACAAACGCATTTCTCCCGCCTTTCCCCGCCGCATCCTCCGGGCATTCCGTATTTTCCTCCTGCTTGCCCACAGGACCCGCAAGCCTGAAAGTTGAAACTTGCCATGGTTGGGGAGCGATGATGATGCCCCGTTGGTCGGGATTTCAGAGCAAAACCCTCCTCCCGGGGCCACTTCCAAAGGGCAGAGGAGCCGGAGCATCCCCACCGCATCCCGCATCCCGCTGGGGATGGAGAGACCCCTGCAAAGCGCAGCCTGGGAGAGCCAATCTGCCCCCGATCCCAGTCCCCTTCCCTGCTCAGAGGAAGGAAAGGCAAGAGCCCCTTACCTTGGTCACCTCCCCGGGGTTTATATCCTCCGTCTTGCCGTCGACGAATTCCAAACGGAAACCAGCAACATATCCAGGGGTAACCAGACCAGCAAGAAGTCCAAAAAGGATGGCAGCGCTCGCGCTCCCTCCGCTCCTTCCACTCTCTTACATATATATATGTATACACACACACACGCGCGGGCGCACGCACACACTTATATATACGTATATGTGTATATAGACATATATATTAGATCCCGGAGGGGAGGAAAAAACCCTAAAAGAAATGAGGGTGGCGAGGGAGAGGAGAGGAGAACCTTTGGTGTCTCTGCAGACAGGCAGGTGGAAGAGAAAAGCTGCAAAGAATTAAGCCTTTTTTTTTCAGAGGAATCCTGAGGCGAGGGGAAAAACGCAGTTGCAAGCCAATAAATCATTAGATCCAAGCAGACAGTCAAGTCGTCGCCTTCTTCTTCTTCTCGAAAAATGAAAAATAGAAAATAATTTTAAAAAGTAGATATACAGCAGGGTTCGGAGTAGCTTTCCCAGCAGCGAAAGGAGAGGGAATGGTCTTCTCCGGAAAGATACGTTTGTTTAAAATCCACTCGTCTGCTTTTCTTTCCTACTCTCTCTTCTCCCCCCCCACCCCACTTTTTTTTTTCTCTCTCTTTTCTTTTTATTTCCCCCCCTAATTCTGCTTCTGAATCTCTCCCTGTGAAACTAGATCCAGTCCTTGTAGCCAGGGGCTGCATTAAGGATTACATCAGGCTTTTATAAGCTTTCCAGATCACACATTAGAGTGAGAGAGAGAGAGAGAGAGAGAGAGAGAGACGGAGAGAGGGAGGGATGGGAGGGAGGGATAAAACGCACACACACACACACGCACGCACGGCTCCGAGCTTGGTAAAATGGGCAGCTATAGGCAAGGACCCTAAGTGCCACACTGCCGCTCTGCTAGCCTATAGGAGGAGAGGATGGATGGATGGATGGATGGATGGATGGATGGATGGATGGATGGATGGAGCGGAGGAGCCAGCGAGAGCCGGAGCGCGTTGGTGGCCGCGCGGTGCAGCCTCCCCAGGACACCTTAGCCCTAAGGCAGGAGGTGAAGAGGGAGCTGGAGCAAAAAGGGGGATAAGGATGGGGGGGGGGGCAGGAATCTGTATCCACCCCCACCACGTCTCCCTATGACGCCATGGGATCCCGCAGCAGGAGAGGATGGTGGGGACGGGGCTGCTGGGACCTGGGGGGGACGGGGATGCAGCAGGAGCCTCCCGGGCAGCGCCTCCCGTTGCTCCATGTGGAGCTCCCGGTGCGGGAGGAAGCAACAGCGCTTAACCCTTGGTGTTCCCCATTTCCCACTCCGCTGCTCCAGCATTCCCGGGCTCCTCCGTGCACGTGCACATGGAAGGGGGGGTTCTACATGGGGGGGCTTTGCTGGAGGTGAACGCCCCCCTCCCTGACCAGCTCTGTGCAATGAGGAGCAGACAGGCTATGCAGGGGGGGCACAAGGGGCTGGGGTGCACGGCGCCCCTGGGTGTTTTGGAGGGAAGGAGCCGGTCCGTGCATCAATTTGCAGCCCCCCCATCCCAAGAAAGATGGAGAGGTCACGTGTACCCCCCTGATAAAGAGGAGAGAGGAGACAGGGGATGAGTACAGTGCAGGGAGAAATAAAGGGTCGGGGAGGGGTAGGGGGACACAGACTCAAACATCCTCCTGGACTTCAGGAGAGCATCCAAGCACCCCTGCTGCCTCCATCCTCATCCTTCCCTTCGCAGCGTCCCGCCTCTTCTGCACCTCCATCCTCTCCAAACCCACTTCACCCCCATCCCCCTCAAAAACAACTTCTTGGGGGCAAAGCACAAAGGGAGGAATTTCGGGGGATTTCATGGCCACAAAGGAGGGCAGGGAGCAGCTCCCTGCAGCAGCCCGGGCAACGCTGCGGCTCTCCTGGCCGGAGGCATCCGTGACAGCTCCGGTTAACCGGAGACCGGGGCAGCTGGGGCCTGAAATGCGTGTTTTTAGCCGACAGGCGGCTATGCTGGATTAGCACGGTGCATGCTCGGAATGGAAATCTCCCTCTGCTCTCTCTCCAGCCTTTGGGGAGTTTCACTGCTTGCTTGTTTCCTCCAGGCCACCCAAAGATGCTCTGTGTCCCCCTGCCTCATCCTCCAGCCTTGGCAGCAGCTTGGGCAAAGGGAGCTGCAAAGTGGGACCTTTCCCTCGCAGTAAGGACAGGGGGGACATTCGCCCTTCCTTGTGATTTGTAGAGTGGGAGGCAGCCCAGATCCCTCCTGCCCTTGGACAAAGCTCACGGCAGGGGAAAAAGCGTCAGGAAGTGCCATGGGGTGAAGGAAACTCAATCACACCGTAGCAATGGGGCATAAAATAAATTCCATGTTTTAGGAATGGGGAAGTGGGCTCTGCTTTCATCTTCATGACCCCAAGATTCAAAGGTCCATGCATCACCAGACCCACATCTAACAAGAATTACAAACTCAGCCTTAAAGAGGTGGAGAAGAGAGGGCCAAGAGAGGGTCGAGGGATTTCTCATCATGTCCCCATCCACTCCAGGGAGACCTGAGGGTCAGACCCCAGTGGGAAAAGGACGCACAAGGAGCACAATGTGTGTGATTGCTTGCAGTATCCATCAGCCAAATGCCATAATTCAGCAAGTCTTTTGGGTTCTGCAAACCCGTGAGGTGGAGTAGAGCAAACAGCTTCACCATAACGTGATGGTATCTGTGAAACTCACTGCTGCAGGAGGTCCCAACACGCAGCCAAGCCCAAGTCAAGACAACCAAGTCAAGCAAAGTGAAGGGTGCCCTCGCCATGGTGGATCTCTTAAACAAAAAAGTTTTGGGGATTGCCTATACCACTCTCCCCGTTTCCTCTCACCCTCCATGGACATAACTGGCTTGCCTCAAACCAGTCTACCCCAAGGCAGACAGTTTGGACCTTCCTGTTCACTCCATTCATGGTGTGCAGAAGGGCAGACCTTAGCGGATATCAGATGCCAAGTGATGCTCATATTCTTTTACACGGAGTACACGTGGATCAGGTTTACACTCGCTGCTAAAATTAAGGAAATTGAACCTGTACGGCCCAGCCATAGCTTTGCCCTTGAACACACAGAGATGTCTCCTAGCTCGGCTTTTCACCATCCTGGTCTTACAAGTACTACAGAACTTACTGTACTGGGGAAAATGAGGCAAATCATGACTGTGTCTCAGGAAAATCCTCCTGGATCAGGGAGGTGTTTCTCAAGGAAGAGGGTATCATCTGGTGTGTTCCCAAGCAATAGCAGCCATGCCATGGAAAGGAATGGAGAAGTTGGATCAAAAGTGCTTTCACGTCTAGTTTCTACAGGGCTCAAAGGTGCGGGTGAAGAGCCCACAGCACTGGGACATGCTGAGTCTTCACTTGTACTCAGTTGTTCAGGCCTCCGAGCCTTGATGTCAGAGGAAGGAGAAGCAGATGAGACCATCAAGAGGTCTCATGGCACAACAGATTCTGGGACACACCATCCCCAGGTCCCCTCAACAGTGCTGATAAGGCCAAGCCTCTCAGTACATTTCTGAGGGAAGTGCTGGGCAATTTTTATGACAAATATTGGCTTGGTTATGCAACAGCACAGCCAAGAGACAACGATCTGTCTCCCCTCTGCTAGGCCTTGGCTTTCCTCATGGTCTCTTTTCTGTCCCACTGCACCTTGCAGTTGGGAATGCAAGGATGGGATCCAGCTGCAATTTCCTGCTTCTCTCTGACAAAGAAAGGCAACAAATTCGAAGCAGATAAGCAAAACATCTACCACACTCCAAATTTAGACCTTGGAGCTTTTTTTTTTTGCTCAGAAAATGCCTCTTTTTTGCAGAAGCAAAGATTCAGAAAGTGATGGGACATCTCTCTGCGGTTAAGTACAGTACCCCCGGGAGGCTGCAAAGAGATCTGGGGAGAAGCAATAAACTGCACACTTCAGGTGCTTAAGCCAGTCTCAAACTATAAAGTGCACAGCAGAAATATGAAATTGCAAGTAAAGTGTCCTCTATTTACCCAATTGTTGCGCCTTCTTTTGTAGGGCCTACTACTAATGGAAATAGACTCTCTGAGCTGCTTGGAGCTGATTTAGATTTGCTGACTGTCCTTCCATCTCCCACACGATAAGGGAGGCTTCTGGTCCCACGGGAAGAACGTATCTACTGCTAAAATCTGCCAGAAGTGCAATTCCCACTTCAAGAACTTCATCTCAGCTTGTCAGAAAAGTCACCTCCTGCAAAGGATGACAGGATCTGTGGGCACAGGGTGAAAATCAGCTGCCGGGTGGCACCACGGACTCTACCAGAAGCAGACACAGCCACCAACGGTGTAATGAGCATGGTGAGGAAGAAGGGCAATGCCTACAATTCCCTATTTAAAGAAGATTGCTCCAAATCTTACCAGTTACAAGTTCTTCCTCCCCTCCTGCAACAGGTAGCACAGGATTTATTGCTGTTGCGCTCTGTACTTGTCTGGCTAAAGATTTTGCTTTCTGATTTCCAGTTTCCATTCATCCACATCCTTCTGGATAAGCAAGACACGGAACAGCTCTGCTGGGTGCAGGGCTTCAGTGGGATTTTCCGATTCCCTTTCTTTTCCATGTCTGTTTGCCTCCAGTGCCTTCCTTGATTTTGATGTTGCTGATGTCTTGTTTTGTTTTATTTTTAGCAAATATTCATCCTTGTTGCCAACTGTTGTTTCAGCTTGCAGGGGCCACTCAGAATGTCTATGATGTCCACTGTTGATAGCTGGAGCTCTGATGAGTTACTGCAATGTTGATGAAGAAGCCACCCTGCCACCAGGGTTCCAAGCATCTTGGATCATGAAGGCAGAGGAGAGGACCCTCTTCTGAGATCATCAGTTTTGCTGGGAGGTGGATCATGAGAGAGAGGTGGAGGTCCCATCCCAAGAGCATCAATTCTGATCTCTTATCCTCCACTGTTCACCCAGGTGTCTCCCCTTCCTGCTATGAAGGCAAGAAGTGATGGTGGGCCAAGTTTGGGTTCTGCAGCTGTGAAGACAGACCCACAGAGATGAGAGTTATGGGATCTTCCTCTCTACTTCTCACCATTCGCTGCTGATGATTCACCCCAGCTACAACCCCCTTTTCCCACCTTTCCAATGTGTCCTTCATGCTTGCTGGGGCCACAGGAGTCTTACTTACTACTTTCGGCCAAAGTATGGAGAGAGAAACACCCTCACCCTTTCCCTCCCAGCCTGCTGACATCTTCTCCTGCCCTGACCCCAGCCCTGATCCTCCACCACACAGCAGAATGCCCAAGGACATTGGGCTCAGTGCGTATTATCCTTTGGCTTCAGGGATTTGAGTGTGGGATAAGAGATGAAGGGACTTGTCCACCCAGCTCCCCAAGGAGTGAGCTGAGGGAAACATTCCCACCGCAAAGAGTGAGGGAGAGGAAAGGGGGCAAGTCCTCATCCTAGTTCAGAAAAATTCTGATCCTCTGAATCTCTGGTTCTTGGGACTTTTCAGACCTCTTATGTCTGCAAAACCGTTACAATTCCCACGAGCCCATCAAGACACAGTGTAGTTTTCTTCTAGGAACTCCCAGGGAAGGCCAAAAGTTGGCAGCAGGACCAGAAAACCAGAGGATAAAAGCAAAGTGCACTTTTAGACCAAAAAAAAAAAAAAAAAGAAAAGCCCCTAACTAATAAGAATCTGTTAAAACATTAAAGATGCTTGTGCTAGAGGGAGCTGCGTTATATCTGTGTGCATTGTTAGAATGGGGAGCAGAGCGTTGTTATTGCCAATGAAGTCAAAAGCAGATCATCCCACATGGTCACATAAAAGGAATTGAAGTTCTCCACTCTCCCTTATCCTTGTTTGGAAATCATATTCGCAAGTGGGAAGTACTGAACACCTTCTAAAAATAGCAATGGTAATAATACTAATAAAGACTTCCCCCCCACAATAGCTGTTGGAAACTGCTAGCCACTTTTCTAAAACCTTGGTTAACACAAAAGATTTCTCTGATAATGAGAAAACAGCGTGATTTGTACGGCTTGCCTTGAGAATGTGTTTCCCAAGTAAAGCTATAGATGGCAGTACGTAGTATTTACGGAGTCATTTCCCCAAGTAAATCTCCTTATTTTAGTAGAAAGTGAGAGAATTTCATTTCCTTGTAGTTACAACACGCTCAGAATAAGAACTCCTAAATCAACAGAGAAAGAGGCAAAAAAAAAGGAAAAAAAAAAAAGAAAAAGAAAAAACCTCACATCAAGAACAACATTTCTTGCGTGGCTATTGGCAAACAGATCTAGAAATGCAAAATACCCGTACACTAAATAGGATCGTCCATCTCTTTTCACAGGGATGATAACTGGGGAGTCAAAACAGGAAATTAATTTTCTAGAGTGGGAAAAGTTTGTTTTCATCTTTTTTTTTTTCAGTTTATATTTTAACCTTATTTCTTTACTCTCACTGAGTTAGCTTTCAAATTTCAAAACTGTGTCTAGATAGTAACATGATTTCTTTCTTCAAGAATAGTGGCATTTCTTCTTTTTTTTTTTTTTTCCCTCTCACAGTAGAAACATTCCCTTATCACAAGCAAAAGTTTAATCTCTGTGAACTAACATTTCTAGAGCACAGAAAAAGCTAAGCACCTCGCTAAAAATGTATACAACTTATAGCAAGTTACTTTGTTTTTCTGCTGGGAATTTTATTCGTAAAAGCTACAGGGCAAAGGGGCTTATTCATTGAAACCTAATGTAAAGAAACTCCTAGGCTTCCTAACCAAAGGGTATGATGACTGGGTATAATTCCATTTTTGCATCAGACTTGCTGGAGTCAGGACAAGCTCACCTAACCTCTGTCCTTGCAACAGATGCCTTGACACTTGCTCCTGAAATGAAAGAATAATCTCCTGACTCTAATTCTTGGAAGACCAAACTCCTGCAAGCTCTCAGGCATCAGTAGAGCTGGAGAATGTTCAGGACCCTGTAGGATGCTTTCATTTGATGCTCACATGAATGAAAGTCTGTGATTTTCCCACAGCTCCATTTGACCCAGGCAAATTTCCTACCAGCTGAAATGCAAGGCTGACTCCATAACTGTATACAGTTCATTGAACTTACTTTGGAAATCCTTCTAGGTAAGATGGGATTATACCTGAAGAAGGAAAGGAAAATGACGCTTTTAACACTGAAAAAGCATATTCGCTCAAAATCAGCACCATGACCTTTATGAGTTTTTTTTCCTAATATTTTTCATAAAATATAATTATAATATATGCTGGAAGGAGTCCATTTATGGTAATGGAGAAGCTACTTGTCAGTCATCTCATCATTGTCTCTTGCCATACATCATTGAAATCACTTAGAGAAAACCCAGCTATTGAGTTGCTTGGTATCAACATGCAATTTGCTTCACAACTCTGCCTGCATTCATAAACACTCCACAGAGGCTATCAGCAAAGTTCAAAACTTCTCCAGGTGCAATGTTTTTTCCAAATGCAAATGCAATGACCTGTGATTTATTTTTATTTTCTGATGTCAGAGTGCTATTTAAGAACTTAAACTTGTCCTTCATCGACTTCCAAGGCATGCAAAAACTCTGTGGCAGAGGATGCAACTGAACACAGAATTTCCCACACTCAGTTTGACCATAAACAGTGTGAATTACTGCGCTGATTGAATATTTTATCCTCATCTACTCCAGAAGTAAAACATGACACTGCGTTAGTCCTTCTCTGTTTTCTTTCTATTGCCCTCCTAAACTTTATTCCCTTTGAACAGAGTTCAGCAGTCGTTTTGTTCTGAGTGCTCTTCTAGGGAGAAACTACTCTCCCTCCTTCTCGCAACTGTTTCCTTTAATCTGAAAATAAGTCACTTTGGACAGAAAGAGAGTGTTTTTCTCCCTCTGAGTTTTACGCATAACACTGCTAGTTGTGCGTAAAGCCCATCTCAATTATGGGGATTTTTTTTGTCCTTTTAGACTTAAAAACTCTGTGAATTCCATATGTACTTGCAGACTGAACAAGAGAACAAAATTAAATGTTTAAGTAAAATTATGGGACACAGTCAAGTAATATTAAGCTCAACATGTACAAGCCATGTAGTTATTTTTATTTTTATTTTTATTTTTATTTTTATTTTTATTTTTATTTTTATTTTTATTATTTTTATTTTTATTTTTATTTTTATTTTTATTTTTATTTTTATTTTTATTTTTATTTTTATTTTTATTTTTATTTTTATTTTTATTTCTTTTTCTTCTTATTCTGAATGATCCTTTTTTTTTTTTCAAGTTTTGTAACTCACTGTACTTCCAGCCTAGACAAATTAAAATTAATGTAGCTTGAGGGAAACATATCTCATTATTTTTATTATTTACTTTACTGGAAAAGAAGACCTTCCGCTTAAATAGAAGGTTACTTAAGCATTGAAGGATCTTTGCTCTCTCCTACCCAAGAGAACACAGGCTCCACAAACCACCCTCCCTTCTGTTTTGGCTGATTTTTAGGGTATAATTGCAGTGCTTGGAGGTCCCTGAAAAATTTGGAAGGTAATCTGAGGGGAAAGTAAGAATCACTGACATGTCATTTATGCAGGGAAAAGCTGCTTATCTGCTTTGGAAAACACGGCTTAAGGAGATTAAGAGAGAGAGAACAATTGTGATCCAGAGGTGTGGGGATGGAGTACATGACCATTTCCAGCACCAGCTGTACTGCTGGTCCTGCTTCATCTAGACCAGGTTGATCCTTGCAACCTAAAAGCTCCAGGTGCAAATTGAGTTTGTGCCTTCTCTCTTCATTAGTGACATTTCTTTTCTAAATATCCTTGGAAGAAAGCTGAGCTTTTTAGAGACTTATCTATTATAGAATTGCATATATGCAATTCTGTAATAATGTCTTGTTTTTTTTTCTCTCTTCTTATCTTTTTTTTTCTTTCCTAATAGGATCTCTCTTCCTTCCCTTCCTTCCTTCCTTCCTTCCTTCCTTCCTTCCTTCCTTCCTTCCTTCCTTCCTTCCTTCCTTCCTTCCTTCCTTCCTTCCTTCCTTCCTTCCT
>PTEX01000085.1:1894577-1919509 GCA_003342815.1 Eudromia elegans | reverse complement strand
CTTCCTTCCTTCCTTCCTTCCTTCCTTCCTTCCTTCTTTCCTTCCTTCCTTCCTTCCTTCCTGATTTTCCTTTTCCTTTTTTAAAACAAGGCCAGATTTTACATTCAGATGTTAGTGATTCCTTTACCTGTCTTTCCATTTTTCAGTATGCAAAAGTCTTACAAGAGAATGACTGGAAATGGGGATACAACAACAGCAACAACAACAAAAAAAATCATTTGGGATCCACTGTGACCAGCAGAATAGGCAGAAGCCCATACTTCCATCCTCTTTAATGTAATCCTGACTGTGTTACACAGTTATTAAAAATAAAAGCACATGGTATGCAAACAACTGTGATGGGCTCATAGTAAATATATTCCCTTGGTCCACCTCCCTACACAACTTGAAAGTGGTGGGCCAAGTGCTCACCTTCTGAGAGGGCTTGGCCATGCCAGTGGCCAAAAATCAGCCCTCTCATGTAGTCTCCCCAGCCCATGATTGCTCTTCCAAACCTATAAATCAGACCCAGGTGGAGATGGACTTTGTAGGGTCTTAAGGAGCACCTGGAAAAAAGGTCAAGGGGATGTGAAGATTTCAGTGTGAAGTTTTGGAGAAGCCAGAAAAGGGACAATGATTAGATGTGTGGCAGACGTGCGCTCTGATCCTACATAGCTATCCTTGTGCAAAACAAGAAATAGCTGGTTCAAGAATTTTCTTGCAAAGAACATAACCTGTTTACCGTGAGCCCAGCAGGAGAAAACACCCTGTCTTCTTCTACAGGGCAAAACCAGCTTCCTCTCAGCTCTTAGTACATTTCTTCTAAACTGAAGTTTGTGCTACCTCCAGCCCATCAAAGCATCTTCACTTTCTCCAGTAGCGGCGATTTCAAAAATGCACTTACATGCTTTTAAAGGATGTAATTCAGTCATGATTCTCATGTCTGAATTTTTTTTTTTTTTTTAATAAACAAGGATTGATCGTTGAACCCGAAGACAGTCCCAAGCACTCTGAGCTCCCCAGAAATTGTAAGCAAATGCAACACTATGCCACAAACTACAAACCTGATTTTTTTTTTTTTATTTTGTAATTTCTGCAAGTATTTAGAGCAATAGCTTTTATACTATCTTCAGTGTCTCTAGCACAGTGCATATCCACAATGAGGAATCCTTTTTACCTGTTATTGAGTGGGGCACTTGCAAGCTAAATGCTTTTCTGACGCACATGGAAAGTATTGGACACAATTGTAATTCCTCCAGTGCAGAAAAGCATAGAGGAAATGCCAGATTACTTAGTGGCTAGAGGTATCAGAGAGATATGTTAACCTGCTGGTTAGACCATAGCTATTTCCCACTCACATGGTTACAAGATCATTGAGGAAAAGGATGATTGGAAGAGCCTCCCTGTAAGAGGGTGAGGTTTCAGTAAAAAGTTTACTGACAAGTAGGGAATTGAATAATTAAATAAGACAAATGTGAATAAGTATCTGGTAGCAGTCTGTCCTCCAGTCTTAACCATCTCTAGCTGCTCATTCAAAGAAAAGAAGTCACAGAAATAGAAAGCAAATCAAAGACAAATCAGCTAAGGTGGCTACATCTCCTGCCTCCAGGGAAGGAGGAAAAAGACATTGTAATTTCTCTTAAATCTACTTGCTATTTGTATTCTCACTGAGGGAAAGTGTGCATAGGTTCTGTGATGGAGCCCAGTTTTTTATTCAGATAAAGGCTCCGTAGTTAAGCAGGCACTGTAGCGTAGAAGAAATGAAGCTTCAGAAAGTGCTTCCATGCTCCTGCAGGCACTGTTGCAGGAGAAGTGTGCTCCGCATACCAAAATACCTGGGCTTTGTTGCAAAGTAAAACTCTAGTTCCAACACTGACACACGCTGATGCATCTGCACTACAGATTCCAGCAAGCCAGTTGCAAGTACTCCTGCTCCCTAGACATCAGAATAGAAAAATATTGTCCAGAAGAGCAGTCTGCAGATGTTTGAAGGATGTCTGCATTAGTGTGTTATCAATCCAGCTCTGGCAGAAGTGAGAGACCAGAGCTTCTGCTCAGTTGGCTTCATTGCTGCTAAACTGAGCAGGCTATTTCTGTTGAAAAGGTTCTTCTGGATGAACTTTAGGGTCGAAAAGGACGTCAACGTTAGGTGGAAGAAGGGCCAGGCCACGTGGGAACAATATAGGAATGTTGTCAGGGAATGCAGGAGTGCGACGAGGAAGGCCAAGGCCCGCTTGGAATTAGAACTAGCGAGGGATGTCAAGGATAACAGGAAGGGCTTCTGCAAATACATCAGCAGCAAGAGGAAGAGTAGAGAAAATGTCGGTCCGCTGCTGAATGGGGAGGGTGCGTTGGTAACGGAGGATGTGGAGAAGGCAGAGTTACTAAATGCCTTCTTTGCCTCAGTCTTCTCTGCTAGGGCTGGTCCCCAGGAACTACAGAGCCTAGGTAGGGCTGACAACTCTCAAGGGCAGCCCCTAAGTGTCCCTGACACTAGGGAAATGAGAAGGGACTGGAGAGAGGAAGACTTGCCCCGAGTAGAGGAAGATTTGGTTAGAGAGCACCTGAGGAAACTCAACACCCACAAATCCATGGGCCCCGATGGGATGCACCCCAGAGTGCTACGTGAGCTGGCGGATGTCGTAGCCGAGCCGCTCTCCATCATCTTTGAAAGGTCCTGGAGAACGGGGGAGGTGCCGGAGGACTGGAGGAAAGCCAATGTCACCCCGGTCTTCAAAAAAGGCAAGAAGGAGGAGCCGGGCAACTACAGGCCGGTGAGCCTGACCTCTGTCCCTGGGAAAGTAATGGAGCAGGTCATCCTGACTGCTGTTTCCAGGCACATGAAGGAGAAGAAGGTGCTCAGGAGTAGTCAGCATGGGTTCACCAAGGGGAGATCATGCTTGACTAACCTGATAGCCTTCTACGATGGGGTGACTAGATGGATAGATGAGGGCAGAGCGGTGGATGTGATCTATCTGGACTTCAGCAAGGCTTTTGACACCGTCCCTCACGGCATCCTCCTGGGCAAGCTCCAGAAGAGTGGGTTAGATGAGTGGACAGTGAGGTGGATTAGGAACTGGCTAAATGACAGGGCCCAGAGAGTAGTAATCAGCGGTGCCGAGTCCAGCTGGAGGCCTGTGGATAGTGGTGTCCCCCAGGGGTCAGTCCTTGGTCCGGTCCTGTTCAATTTATTCATTAACGACCTAGATGAAGGGATGGAGTGCTCCCTCAGCAAGTTTGCTGATGATACTAAGCTGGGAGGAATAGCTGACAGCCCTGAGGGCTGTGCTGCCATCCAGAGGGACCTGGACAGACTGGACAGCTGGGCGGCAAGTAACCTCATGAAGTTCAACAAGGGCAAGTGTAGGGTCCTGCACCTGGGGAGGAATAACCCTAGACATGCCTACAGGCTGGGGATCGACCTCCTGGGGAGCAGCCCCGCAGAGAGGGACCTGGGCGTCATGGTGGACGACAAGTTGACCATGAGGCAGCAGTGTGCCCTCATGGCCAAGAAGGCCAATGGGATCYTGGGGTGCATTAAGCAGAGCGTCTCCAGCAGGTCGAGGGAGGTGATTCTGCCTCTCTACTCAGCCCTGGTGAGGCCGCACCTCGAGTACTGTGTGCAGTTCTGGGCTCCCCAGTGCAGGAGGGACGTGGAGCTGCTAGAGAGAGTCCAGCGCAGGGCCACAAAGATGATTAGGGGCCTGGAACATCTGCCCTATGAGGAAAGGCTGAGAGAGCTGGGCCTCTTCAGCCTGCAGAAGAGAAGGCTGAGAGGGGATCTGATCAATGTATATAAATATCTCAAGAAAGGGAGTGAGGAGGAGGGGGCTGGCCTCTTCTCAGTGGTGGCTAGTGGTAGAACTAGGGGAAATGGCCAAAAATTGAGGCACCAAAAGTTCCACAGGAACTTGAGGAAGAATTTCTTAACGGTGAGGATGACAGAGCCCTGGAACAGGCTGCCCAGAGAGGTGGTGGAGTCTCCTTCTCTGGAGATCTTCCAAACCTGCCTGGACACCACCCTGTGCCACCTGCTCTAGGGGACCCTGCGTGTGCAGGGGGGTTGGACTAGATGACCTCTACAGGTCCCTTCCAACCCTAGCCATTCTATGATTCTATGATTCTATGTCAATCAATGGTTATAATACAGCAGAAGTCCTAGAAACAGTTCACCTCACCACTGCAGTCCTAGTATCCCGTGTGCACATCAATGCATGGAACTCTTCCAAGATTAGTGTAATCTCTTTCACAGATTGGCTATGAATTGGCTTATTATAGTCCAATAAGAGATGCACAGGACTGAGCTGAGTTTTCACTCTTTCACATCCAACACGGAAAACAGTGAGTGTCACTAATCCAAAATATCTTAAATCTTATTATTATCATTAGTATTGCTCTAATGCTATTATTATTATGTATGTTGCTTTTTCTCAATTATATTCAAATGTTATCTGGAGATCTAGAGTAATTTATGGATACCCCTAGGCACAGAGAGTGTCACATTGTTTGCTAAACAGAAGTGCAGGAATAGATGGGTTTTTATTTTGTTGCCAGCTCCTCAAGGTAAGCAGATAAATATTTAAGTTGGAGGCAGAGCTGAAATGAAGCTGAAAAAAACCCAATCAACCAACTGAAAATGCCAAACAAACAAACAGACTAACAAGTCCAATGTATCTGAGTTTACATTTGAGTTCAAAATAATTTTGTCTTCCACCTACAATGAATTTCTTCATGTTGTTTTCAAGCTTTATAACATGTTTCCTAAGCACAGTAGAAAAAAAAAATCTAAATGGAATATCAGTTCAAATTTAAAAAAATGAAAGTGTCTTATTTAGCAGAAAATCAACGTGAAATGCTTTGATTTTATTTTCTTGTTGCTTTATTTTTTTCCCATGGATAAAAAAAAAAATCAAGATTCTTGTCAGAAATTCACATGGTATTTCTGTCAATGTGAATCTGCTTTTTCCACCAATTTCCAACAATTTTGTTTCAGATGGAAATTTTTGTCCATTTTATTGAAAGTGTTGGATAATCAAATCTATGTCACTTTTTAAGCCACTAGTAGAGTAAGACAGTATGCATTAAAGAACTTGTTTGGGTTTTACCTAAAATCACCGGGAAAAAGTAACTTCTAGTGAGTTACAACACATATCCCGTCATAAATTCAGCACTAAATTCTGCACACTTTAATGAATATTGTATGTTTCCGTAATTGCCAAGCACATTGTAACTTTAAGGATATGCATCATTACAGTGTGAATCCATGAATCCCACAGCATTTATTAATAATGCAGATTAATAATTAACTATTCAAGAATTTCTAATATGAGGAGTCATTGTCTGAAGTAGAAAATGAATCTTGTCAGAATGCTACTTTTAAACTTTCAATGAGAAGATATTGATCCGCCTTTCTCAGGAACATCTGTGCAGCGACAGGCACTGGAGGATAGAAGACTTTCATGTCATCAATGGACTGGTAGTACATGACAGTGAAAGAAAGCTTTGATTTTTCTTGTCTATGAAGAAGTGTGGAGCTGAAGTTTTGAGAAAGACACCAGTCATAAAGTTCTTCACTCAACTTTCATTGTCTAAAATTCTGTATACTCTTCATTAGCCATCTGCTTGGGCTTACCCTCCCAGGTCAATGGGAAGCCATACCCACAGCTTCCTTCAACCTTTAAATGGGTTGAATCACCACCCAGAAAATCTCATCTCTCTTCTCCTCAGACAACTTAGACCTGCCTGGAGTAAGAGTCATATCAGGTAGGTGGGATGGTTCCTGCCTCCCTAACACATATTTTCTCTTGTTTCTGCAATATTCTGCAAAGGTATGACGTGGAGCTCTTCACATGAAATAGCTTGCCCAGGTCTTTCAGCTGGGAAACAACAATAACAAAAGAAGAATGCAAAATCGTGGAATTAATGTAGTATATGTAAACTGAGATTTGTGACAATGGAGCTAGGATAAGAGCCAGCCAGAGGGGAGAGGAGATCAATGACAGGAGATGAGTCTCTGTCTGGCGTGGCTGTGCTTGGAAAACTGTCAGAATTTGTCAAGGGAGTAGGAAAGGAAGAGGAAGACTTGGATTAATGTCCCACAAAATGGTATCTGAGATATATCTGGCTGACCATGTGTCCTCATTGGAGTATTACCTCCCTTCATCTTGATGCTTGTTGTAAAATCTTACAGAATAGCATGCAGAAATGATTTACCACTTTGGTCCTCCCCATAGCCCTTTACTTCTTCATCGGAGCCCAGGAAGATGGTTTAGATGAAGCTGGCTAGAGAAACAGTGACCAAGACCAAAGATAACATCTCAGGAGCTTCTGTGCTCTTACTGCAGTAATCAGTAGTTCCATCTCATATCCAGTCCTCAGCATTTTAAACTCTGCATAATTATTTAATTTGAAAGCTAGAGACCTTGCTTGAAAAGGATCCAACTGCCTGCAAAGACACAACGTGAGTCTTGCTCAAATTGTGAGAGCAGAAAGCTCCAGACTCCATCTTCTCACTAATATATTTCCCAGGAAACCCTCTAAGGTCTCTCAAGAGCTCAAGGAGCTTCATTAGCCCCCGTCAACAGGAGAAGAAAACGAGGAGATTGTCCAACACGACTGCTGTTGATGACAAGGACTAACCACTTTAGTCAGTCTGTCTCTGTCTGGGGTCATCAGCTGTGTGTGTCTGCGGCCCAATGCAGCACTGCCTGGTGACAGAACAAATAAATAAAACATACACATACATATATATATAAAAATATATATAAATAAATCAAATATATATCATTAGTGTATAAATTTACTAATAAGAGTTCATATTTCTCTAGACCATAAACATGCACAAAATTCCACTGCTGTTAACACCTGACAAGCTCCAGGAAGAGGATCAACCTTTCCCCAGTGCTAATTGAAACCAGACAGGTTACTGCTGCTATCACACCAGCTCTGTTATTGATTTTCTAATGGGAATGCTTGTCTCCTGAGCAAAGCTCTTATAGAGATAATAAGGCTGCTTTAAAAAAAAATCTTACACAAAAAAACCCACAAAAATAAAAAATAATAATTGCCTCTCTGAGTTCTCATTTTGTTTCACATTCAAAATCCAATTGCAGATCCTTCCGATAGCTAATAATTTAACGGTCATTTATATACAGTTTAGGGTTCATTGTTAGCAAGTTTGGTGCAAATAAACCAATTAGATTATCCGGATCTTGGATTCGTGTAAAACAAATACATATCAAAGCAATTAAATTCACTGCTTAATCGCTCGCAACCTATGAAGGAGACAGTTACCTGAAGGCTCTAGGTCTTTTCCTGTCTCCCAGTCTCAGCTCCTGACATCCATGTGGCAGGAGCCATTTGCTGAGTGGTTTTGGAAGCGACTATTTGGTATGGCAAGATAGGCAAGTGAATTATTGACCTCAGTATCTCCCAGGTAGGGAGGCTGTAGCCCTGAAGGAAGAGCAGTCTCTGGATGACAGTGAAGGTGGTAGAAAGACATAGGTGTGTTTTTTTAAATTTTTATTTTATTTTATTTTATTTTATTTTATTTTATTTTATTTTAATTTTCCAACTAAAGCTAATCAAATGAAGACCCATGGATTGCAAATCCTTCCATCCAGAGCGGCTCACCACCCAATCCACTTTAGCAGAGAAAACGGCTCATGCAATCTCATATGGTTTGCTGCTATTCTGTGCAAGGCAGGAAGATGAAAAAGTCTCCTTTACCAGCTAAGGGACGATCTCAGGAGGTCAGAATATATATACCAATATACATCAACCACATTTCCAGGAAATAGAGTTAAATGGGCTCTCAAATTCAGGTTACGTTCATAGGTCACTTAGCGTAGGATTCATCTCACCTACAGTTACACACTTGAGTTCAGCAACAAGTCACAGCTGGATTCTCTAATGAATAGAGGACGACTCATACTTCCAGAGGGTGATTTGCTTCATGTCTTAGATGCTTACCCTGATGTGGAGTGATTTTTCATGTTCAAGTGGATAAATAGTGCGAGAAGTAGCCTGTACTTTGACTCGGAGCTGAAGGTGGCTCGTGGAGGGAAGGTCTCAGATGCCTGGACTTTTAAATACAGTCATTTAAACAAGGCAAACAGGAACCTTTTTTAAAATAGTGGTGTTTTTTTTTTTGTTATTTGGTTTTTTTTTAAGATCTATGCAAACTAAGCCAACCGTGAAACCTACTGCGGCACAATTCAACACCTATTTTCTCCCATTCATCAACAGAAATTATTTTTTTTCTGCATGTGTGTGTATGCTTGTGATTTGCTATTGCAAATATCATAGCAAGTTTTTTCTTAGATACATTTCTGTTCTTCATCTCTAATTCCTTTTGCATCTTGGGCTAAGCTCTCTTTTTCTGCTTTTATTGATGGCAACTTTGCTCAGGACATCATATTCAGAGGCACCAAGTCAAGCCACATTTCACAGCAAAACTCAAAAGACATGTAACCTCTTGGAAGTCTTGCAAATCAAGTCCAAGTGGCTCATTTGGGAACAGGATTATGTCAAACACCATTGCATTTGTACAAGGCTTTTAAGGAGCTGTCAACTCTCTTCCAGCATCGTCAGTTCAGCTGAGCCTGGAAGCATGAAAATGATAGGTAACAGCATTAGCAATTGAATTGCCACAAGTGCATAAATAGCATTGATCTCACCACTGCAACAAGAATACAAAGTGTATAACTGTGATCCTAAAAACAAATTTAGGTTTGGACAAAATATTTAAAAAATGCTTTGAGTCGGCATTTAATGGTTATATTCTTGCATGCATGTAGATGATTCTAATTACTCTGTCTCTTTTGAAACTCCAGACATCATTGTCATTGTTAGTGGCCCATTACATACCTGTTAACCAATCCAAGTACCTCTGCATACAGGTTATTTGGGTCCTTCCCTTCCCGCACTTGGAAAATGGTCAGACCCAAGAGATCTTTCCCTGCAGAGACATGGTCAAGAAAACACAAGTATAATGGCAATGACAACATTCATTTCTGCAAGCAGCTCTCACCCAAGGCTTTTCAGAGACAGTGCTTGTATTTCAGCCCTAACATCTCTTCAGCTTGCCTTACCTGTGTTCATTGAGACTATCAATCCGCTTCCTGTGTGAAAAAGAGCTCAAAGGAATGACTATCAGCTCAGCAAGCCTTCAAGAACACGCTGCACTTTGACAAGGATTTGCAAACCTTGTCACCTGGGGCCTTTTGGGCTCTGGGGAGCCAATGTGGTCTAACATGTCAGTACAGGTCTGAAAAAACACCCTGGGTTCAAGCTCCTGTTTTGCAACTGATGGGGCACATCACCTCCTTGACTTTTTTCCCCTTGGCAAAGTGGAAGGTGGGCGCCTTTTCAAAGGCACTTTGAAGGCCAGGTACAACACGTGCTGTATGAAAGCTGGGTACTTGACTCTGTTACTGGGAGAAAGCTGGAGGCTTTGCGAAAGCCTTGCAATCTAGGCTATGCACCCTCAAGAGTCTGGGGCTGTGGGTCACTAAGGTGAATAAGTCTGGGTCTCCTGTGCTACCCCTACCACAACAAGATCAGGACACAAGGATGGATTTTGCTCTGACAAACCCAGGAATTCAATGAAATCATTGCTGGAATGATTGAACTTTCCTTCTTTCCTGCCCTTCTTTCTTTTCTTTCTCTACTTCTCTTTTCTTTCTTTCTCTCTTTTTCTCTCTTTCTTTCACTCTTTCTCGCTCTCTTTCTCTCTTTCTTCCTCTCTTCCTCTTTTTCTTCCTCTCTTCCTCTCTTTCTCTATTTTGCTCTTTCTCTCTTTCTTTCACTCTTTCTCTCTTTCACTTTTTCTCTCTTTCTCTCTCTCTTTCTTCCTCTCTTTCTCTCTCTTTCTCTGTTTTTTTTTTCCTTTTCCTTTTCCTTCTTCTTCTCTTTTTCCTCTTCTTCTCTTTTCCTCCCTCCCTCCCTCCCTTTTACCCTTTTATACAGGTGTAAATCGTGGGCAGCACCGCAGATCAGTGTTGTTCTTAAGTACTATCTCACAGTGTCCTGCACTAGGAAGGACTGTTACCTGTGAGCTTTCCTTACACTGAGAATCATGTAACAAGTCAAAAATACAGATCTGCTAAAAAAAGACGTGAAATTTGCCAAGCACTTTATTAACTGTTACTCCCTGTCTTCAGGATGATTCAGGGATTTGGTAAGTGGGTTAAGGAGTTTTCCTGTCAAGGTCAACAGCCACAGTCTGGTGCAAAGTGTTAACAACCCCAAGGTGTTTGCATTTGGTGACCTACAGGAAGCTGATGAGTTTGGGTCCAGCTCCTCCTGAGAGAACACAAAACCTCTAATAATATTCAAAGGGTTTCTTTTGCTTTTTTATTTTTTCTTTTTCTTCAGGCAGGAAAATATTTGAATTAATTCTGCATATTACAGGTCCTACATGTTACAAGCCTCTATAACTTGAGGTGTCGTTTCTGAGTCTTCACCATCACAAAGAGAAGAAGAGCATGAAGAATCCTTCAGACTAGGCAAGGAAGAAAGTTGGTACCAAACTTCCCTCTTGTACACAATATTTTTATGTTCCAGGTTATCTTGCATCTGTGAACCTCTCAGCCTTGCTGCAAAGTTCATTAGCTTGATACATGTTGGCACACCTGTGAGCTTTGGGGCTTTCATGTGTTTTTCTTGCTTTCTTACTCCTCCAATTTACTCTGGGTCATATAAAGTTTGAGTAGATTCTGCCTTTCTTTTTTCTTTTTTTTTTTCCTGCAATTCCAAATATATTAATATTAATTATTTTTCTTCAGGCTTTGATGACTTCTTTCATAGAAAATTATAACTCATCTAGTGACAAATTCTTGGTTCATGCCTACAGACTGGTTTTGTGAAGTCAGCCCTGGATTAT
Organism: Eudromia elegans; assembly: GCA_003342815.1. Classification (NCBI taxonomy): domain Eukaryota; kingdom Metazoa; phylum Chordata; class Aves; order Tinamiformes; family Tinamidae; genus Eudromia; species Eudromia elegans. The sequence goes on along the minus strand of PTEX01000085.1, from coordinate 1,908,645 downwards.
AAATGCTCATTTACAGATGATCATCTGGAAAGAGAGAGAGGCACTCGAGTACTGCTGTTAACGATACGCTGACGAGCTCCACCGCTTTGCAACGACACTTCCAACCCCACTTATAATCTGTCAGCGCGCCTGCAAGTAAAAGCATTTAGCTCAGCTTCAACCTAGGAAAATGAGCATATCCTGGTTAATGTGGAAGGAAAAAAGGCATTTTTTTTTTAAGAAACATCACTTTGTCAGTGTGTACTGAGGACTTGTTCTCATTTGCTGTCTCTTTCACACCCTCAACCCTGGATTTAATATTACTTATAAAGTCACTTCATTATTTAGCCACTTAGGGCCTTTTTTCACTAAGCCAGAATACTAAAAGGAAAAGATAAGGAGCAGAAGAGACCAATATAAACAAAGTTTAGGGAGAAAATGGAAAATAAATATAAACTTATGCATAGAGTGATTCAAAAATCATGAAGTGATTTAAATCAGGAAAATAAAAGAGACATGACGGAAAGAGTTTGAAATAGGTTCAGTATTTGAATTCATGACAGTTGTGCTTTCCTTGTGCAAAATTCAACTATTCAACTGTTGTTTTTTTCTTTTACCTTTTATCTTTTTTTCCTTCTCTCTCCTTTATTGAAAATAGTTGTCCAAAAATAGTAAGAGTGGGGTAAACTGGCAGATATTAATTAGCTGGAGAAGCAACAAAAGTAGAAGCTCCTTGGCTCCACAATCTGTAAAATTCAGTTTCTACCCCCATCACATTTAATTATTTAACCTATTCTGTGATTTTTTCTTTCATAATTTTTATTGTTCAGTTAAAGGAGAGAAAGATGAACACTGCTGGTGTCCTGTTCTTCCTTCCACAAGATCTTTGCTGAATTTATTGTACCAAACTCCCTTCTGCATAAATCCAGCAGCATTTCAGTTATGAAAATATAATTCCAAGTTCTGTAACTTGTTAGGAAAGAGTTAAACACATCTTGTGCTGATCTCTGTATACGTCACCTCCTTGCAGCTCCTGGTAAGGTCAAAGGGAGATTGAGTATGTTCAGCATATCCTAAATCCTGCCAAAGCAAAGAGATCTCAATCTTGCCCTTTGGTCTTCCAAAGCCATAAGAATTATGCTTTCCTTCTTATATTGCACTGCTTTGCTTCTTCCTGCATGTAGTTGTATCTCTGCCTTCATGCCTTTGAGAAACAGTACTTCATGATTCATGTGGGAAAATGGAAGATTTTCAGGAGAAGTTACTGTTTAAATTCCATTTCTTTTTATTACTTCTTAAGACCATAAGTTGCTTTTGTATAAATGTAACCCCCCTCAGATCTATATCTATCTATCTATCTATCTATCTATCTATCTATCTATCTATCTCTATCTCTATCTACGTCTACGTCTACGTCTACACAAATATATATATATACAAACATATATATATAAAACTCTCTGTACCTTTCAAATTCATATTTTCAAAGTCACTCTCTCATCTAACTAATCTGTGTAGTAGAAAAGGGTCATATAACAATTTCTTGACTTGGCTAGAGGTCAGAGGCTTGTGATAAATGGGTTGAGTCTGGTTGGAGGCCTGTGATCTTTGGTGTCTCCAGGAGTCAGTGCAGGGCCCAGTGCTGTTCAACTTGTTCATCGATGACTTGAATGAGGGCACAGAGAGCACCCTAAGCAAGTTTGCAGATGACACCAAACTGAGTGGAGTGGCTGACAATCCAGAGGGTTGTGCTGCCATCCAGAGGGACTTGGACAGGACAGAGGGTTGAGTGGAGAGGAACCTCATGACGTTCAACAAGGACAAGTGCAGGGTCCTGCCCCTGGACAGGAATAATCCTAGGCACGGATTAGGGGTTGATCTGCTGGAAAGCAGCTGTGTGGAGAGGGATCTGGGGGTCCTGGTTGACAACAAGTTAACCATTAAGCAATGTGCCCTCATGGCCAAGAAGGCCAATGGGATCCTGGCTGCTTCAGAAGGAGCGTTGCCAGCAGGCTGAGGGAGGGGATCCTGCCCCTCTGCTCAGCCCTGGTGAGGCCGCACCTGGAGTGTTGGGTGCAGTTCTGGGCTTCCCAGTACAGGAGGGACATGGAGCTCCTAGAGAACATCAGCAAAGATGATTAAGGGACTGGAGCATCTATCTTATGAGGAAAGACCAAGCAAGCTGGGCCTGTTTAGCCTAGAGAAGAGAAGACTGAGAGGAGATCTGATCAATATGTACAAATACCTGAGGGGAGAATGAAAATAATACGGGACAAAATTCTTCTCAGTGGTGACCAGTGATAGGACAAGTGGTAATGAGTACAAGTTCCACAGGAGCACACTGGAAGTTCCATCTCCATGTGAGGAAGAACTTCTTTCCTGTGAGGGTGACAGAGCCCTGGAACAGGCTGCCCAGAGAGGTGGTGGAGTCTCCTTCTCTGGAGTTCTTTAAACCCGCTTGGATGCCACCCTGTGCCCTGTGTTTTGGATGTCCCTGCCTGAGCACAGGAGTTGGACTAGATGATCTCTAGAGATCCCTTACAACCTTAACCATTCTGTTATTCTGTGATTCTGTAATATGTCCTCCCATTCATCCATAGCATGTTAAGTACATCCCATTGAGTGTATGTCCACTAGGTCGACATATCTAGGACAGTGCAGGGGAAGCTTATTACCCAGATAGTTTCATTAACCATAAATATTCTAGTTTTCACCTCTTAGAAAAGTCAAGAGAGAGGTTAGTTTTTCCTTATACAGCCCCATCATTGTACTTGACCTATTGGGGGAGTAGCCCAAGTCCAGTATCTATGACCTTTTCAGTTCTTATTTTTTTCTCCTGAGACTACCAAACAGAAATTCAGATGTCAGGACTGCTCCAGAGAAGAACTGAGAGCTGGAGCTAAATCATGTTCTATACACGCACAGACACTAATCCAGTTGAGGGTTGTATCCTCTATGATAGTACACCATACCATCCATTTATTTTCAACCTCAGTTAGAAATGATCTGGTATCGTTCAATGAAGACTTGGCTTCTATAAGTAACTAAGAAAATAAATTAACCACATAGAGGGGTGATTTCCTAAAAAAGATAACTTGATTAGTTAACTTGTCAGCAAACATGATTATGGAGGTCACCTCCTTTTAGCAAGGTGACTTCTCAACACGTCAAAATATTTTCCAGTATCCTCTGTGGAATTATTAATAAGCTTTATTTAGTGCCTATTCTCCAAGTGTTTCTTCTTGGAAACAATAAAATACAATGGAAGTGAATCAGACAAATCAGAAGAAATTTAAACATTCCAAAACTCATTCCATCTGTCTGCCTCATTATCACTGAAACAACCCAAGAGGATTACGGAAAGAGGAATATAATTTGACAATATTAATATCATCAATCAATCTTCACCTTTGCTAAGATGCACACACACTCATGTTCCTAAAGGCAAGAATGTGCTTTAGTGCTTTGGTACTTTTTAATGTACTTTAGGTACATTTAAAAAAAGAGATTGCACACATCAGACATACCCTTTTACATGATTTGCCCATTCTGCTACTTGCCATTAATTAATTGCAGAGGAAAGGAGAGATCATGGAGTATTGATCAGATATCTCCAAAAGCACTTGCATCCGGAAATGCAAGCTTTAAAGCTAGGATACGTTTCTACTGATTTTTAGCTAAAGAGAGATTAGATAAGCAGCCAAAGATAGTAATTTTGCAAGTTCCAAAATCTGATGGAGAAAAAGCCAAAGTACTAATTATCCCATAATAGGAATCAAGGACACTATTAACTGATTTGTTGCATTTTCTGATAAAGTTTCAGAATGAGAGTATATTTAACTTATGATTATGACTTCCATTATATTAGATTTCATTTCTTCCCCATACTGAGAATGAAGGTCTAATCCCTCAAACATATTTCCACGTCCATTTCTCTTAACATGTGAAAAGCAGCAGCAGATGGATATAAACTAATAACGTAGCACAACAAAGTTATGAGACAATATGTTTTGTGTGACCATGCTCAGGATACCCATCCCCAGTAATCATTCTTTGTGAGTACTGGTTTCTGTAGTTTGAAAACGGTTTGCAGAAGGAGGTTTACTGTCTCACTGCCAGTTTGTGAATCTTTGGGCTAAAGGAAAGTGAACGTTTTTCCTCCCTTTGTGTCCTAGGACTCTGCAAATTCCTACATCCTGCCATAATATGATTTTTTAAATTTCTCTGAAATGTCTCACCGGCCTCCCCTAACCCCAGTACAGGGGTTAAAAAGGTATGTTTAAAGCCTTGTACAAGTAACCTTACCACCAAAAATGGATAATATCTATGGGAACAAAAATCTCAGGAGGTCTAAAGGAGGCAGAAAATAATGTTCAAACAAGGAAACACAGGTGAGATATTAGGAAAGAAATATTTCAATCCAGATCATAGTCAAAGGTTGGAACAGGGGGTCAGAGAGGCTGTAGTATCTCCATTCATGGAATTATTGAAAAACTCCATCAGATAAGGTCCTTGTCCTATCCAACCTGTCCTGAGCAGAGTGTTCAATAAAAAAACTCTTTTGTCTTCCTTGTGTTGTTCTATGATTTTACATCACCCAGTGCAATGAAAAAAGACAGTTGCAAATGCTGAATGAGCCCCATGACCATCATGTTTGCATTAGATGTTGTTTGCTTCTGTTGCCTGGGCTGAAGATACAGTTTGGATGGGCTGGCACTTCCTTTGTCTACCAGGACCTGGACCAGCAGCATCACATGGTTAAGAATAGCATGTGTATTTTGGTGAGTGGCAGGAGTTTGAAACTTTGGGACACTGAAAGCTTGGAAAGGATAACTCCACCTCCCCAAAATGCAGATGTTTTGCTTGAAGGAGTTAGTAACTGTCAACAACTGTTCCCTTTGATCTGTGGGCACATCCTGAACTCACAGGAGAAGAGCGTATCAAGTACTTTTCATTCAGATTGAAGGATGAAGCATTTGAGCATTTCCCTGGTGGGTGATAGACGAAACCATGGAGGGTGCTTCCTGAAGGCCAGTCCACCATAGCAGAGCAGAGGATCAAGCTTAACTATGAATCCAGAGATTTCCTTGGAAATTGAGTCAAAACACAAGCATGGACAATGTCTTGAATCACCTTTCAGTGCCTGGCAGGCAGAGAAGAACATAAAAGAGTAATCGGAAAAGACAACATGAGGCTTCCTAACACAGGCGAGACTTGACTGTGGTGCAGCTGCACGCCCAGCAAAGAGAAGAGAGTTCTACATTTTCAGTAGCTTTCACTGAAATGTGTTGAAGTGCTTTCCACGTGAGAGGCGAGAAAGGTAAATGTGCTGTTTCCGATGGCTAAAGTTCACGAGACCGAGTGAGATAAATCTACTAGGAGTTATCTATTCACAAGCATGCATATCAATCCATGCTTATCTCTTTGTTAATACTGTGTCCAATTTAGAATATAGGAGCTTTAATGCAAGAACAAATAACGCTTCATTGAAGCAAAATTTCACAAGTCATCAATGCTTACTGCATTTAATTTATTTTTTTCTATTTTCTCCCTTTCTCCTGACCAGTCACATCTGAAATTTCCTTACATTAATCTCTATATTCCCAAAAGTTGATGCCCTAGTTCTTTCCTGTAAGAAATATAAGGTGCTTCTACTTGGTCCCTTCCCTCTTGGAGATTCTGTGGGAAGGGCTAGCAGGAAAGAGCATTTTGTACTGGTTCTTTTTTTCTAGTTTCATAACCTAACACCTTTATGAGAGCTGCAGAACTCTGGAGGGTGTCAAGAACAATTTGAAACACTTCCTGAAGGGTTGCAAAGGTGCTTATGTGAAAGGAACCACTGCTAAATTTGCCACACAGTGTACTTTACCACGGATAATCACTGTTCTTCCTTTCCAAAAAGCAACAGAAGTTAAATTTCTTAGTTCAATGGAAATAAATTTTCTCATTGAAGACTAAGTGGATGGTAAAATTCAAATGCAGAAATAATCTAAAAACTTAGACACTAAAAGGAGTTGAGGTATCTGGTGAAGAGTTGCATTAAAAAACATGGAAACTGATGTTAAGAGACATCAGAAAAGATGAAATCACTACTTGAAATCCTTCAGCCCATTAGTCAGATGGGTGACAAGACTCTGGGATCTATTGAATTTCTCACTAAAGGGAGAAATCAAGGGCGGGAGAGGCCTTTTTCCACTTCTATCTGACTAACAAACCTGAACTTTTTAATGAGATGGAAAAATTATATCCAGTGTGATATTTGCTCTATTCATCCTAGGATGAGCAATACAGTTTGGCTGCAAGCAAACCCTCCTCTTTTGTAGCCATCAGGTGCACATTGCACTCAAATCCCTTGAAAAAAAATAGTGGAAAGAGCAGTGTTAAAAAATGGATGACCGTACCCACCTATTTGGAAATTCAGTCTTTTATCTCAAAAATTGAAATAGATGAGATGAAGGGCTCAGAATTAACAGGGAAAATAAACAACTTCCCTGAACAATTCCAGTGAATTGAAGTCCTGGCAACCTTCAAAGCACATTATTTCTTAAAAACAAGCAAACAAAAAACCTAAACCTGCTAGAGCACTATTAGAGCATCACTCCCTAAGCAGATGATCCAGAAGATTGTTAGTGTTTTAGGCAATGGTAATGAGCTGAAAAAAAAATCACTGTTATCTTCAAGTTTCCCATGTCAAGATTTACAGGAAGTTGTGGTAGAAATCAATTAATACAAGAAATTTTGGAATCTTCTCAGTGAGAATGAAAGTGATAGTAAATGCTTTTTTTTTTTTCCCCCTCCAGCACACCATAGAAGCCCACAGAAAAAAAAAATATTCAGAATAATAAAGCAAAAATATCTGAGGAGTAAAGCAAAAATATCCAAGCATGAAAGAAGGTGTCCAGAGATCACATGAATTCTCCTGGGGAAGGATCGAACTAGAGCGTGTAGTTTCCCTTGGCTCCATTGTTAGTGGAGCAAGATGAGCCCTTACACATCCCTGCTACCCACTGGAATTAAGAATTTTCCTTCTCAGATTTATGTGATTGTTACTCAGCTTCCATAATGGTGGATCTAAAAAACTTGTAAGAGGCTAAGGCAGCTCAACTCATTCCTCAGAAGCATTTGCACAGTGCACCACAGCAACTCAAGGTCAGACACACTAAAAATGTTTACCTTGCTCACAGCAGCACATGTACTTTCTTTTTTCTTGTGCAATTCGTCAGTGCCTCTGCCTTTGGCCTTTTAAAGTTCTGGCAGTTCCATCAAAATACTCAGGAGAAGCCTTCAAAGTATCTTAAGATTTTAGTAAAGCTTTCCAAACATAGCCTGCCTTCAGTGAAACCTCAGGAAGACACATTATCAGTAATATCTGAAGAAAGCCACTGAGCACTTTATTTTGCTTCCTATAGCAAGCGTCACAAGTGAGCAGCAAGCTCCAGCTTACCTGGATAAGTAGGTACCAAAGAGATGTTACCCAGGGCATTTCATCGTGTATTCCAAACACAGTCCAGAATCTGGAGAGCTTGAAGATAGTCTTGAGGCTCTGAACACCGAAACTACATCCAATAAAATTATTTTAAAGTATAATTCCAAAGAATCAGTGATGGAGGAAGGAAGCCAAAGGCTAAAATTAAAGATTTTTTTTTTTTTTTTTTTTGTCTTGCCTTGTGATTTTGGAAGGCAACCAGCCGGTGTGAATCGCTGCCCCTCTAGAAAACACCTTTTGGGGACTGGCTGCAGCTGGTTAGGAAATGAATGATGTAAACCTACTTGGGGGGACTGCAGAAGGCAGTTCTCTTTATTCCCTGGGAGAAGGGCAGAGGTTGTCTCTGAGAATAACTTGTTTCCAGGTTCAAAGCAAAATGTGAATGTGAGATGTGGCATCAGCATGACTTCAGCTGAACTCTTCATAACTGATGTCTTTCTTCTGTTTCATTGTGCACCCTCATTCAATCCAGCTGTTACTTCATTAGACCAAATGGTGGTGCAAGTCTCTGTGGAGAGGCTACATCTGGCATATGAATATGTAATTATACTTCTCTGTAGGCACCATATGAATGCCCAGGTAATTATGGCATTTAGGGTCTAAGAAGTTGTGTTATCTAGGTCAAATTAAAAAAAAAAAAAAAAAAAAAAATCTCAAAGGTCTTCTAGGATCAAAATATAAACAAGTTCAGATCATCAGCTGTTTGGAGGATGCATTTTCAGTGACCTACCTTATTCAGTTTATTATTGGAAAAGAAGAACAGTTGAAAAATAAATTCATCAAGTATTATATTACAATGGTTCCATGCAGAAACACCTCTTGGGAATTATAAGAACATATATTTTTGTTCCATACTTTCATATTCCACTCTGTGTTTCAGGTTCAAATTAATCTATTTCAAAGCAGGCTTGGAAATACCACTTCTACTCCTATGCATGAAAATAAATAATAAAAAAAAAGAATGTTAAGAATTTTAGTCACTATGTTGCAAATTGTGTCAAAAATTATGATTAAACCTCTTGGCAGGACACAATTTTTGCAAAATCCTATAAAATGAAGCATCTTCAAATATAGATTGTTTCAGAAGCAGACAGAAGCTTCAGCCTTAGCTTTCCTGTCTAAAACAGACCAAATAAAAAAAGAACCCAAAATCAAGCACACTCAGATTTCAGAAGAATTCAGCTCTAGAGCTGACATTTACAGTTATGACCCAGGTCTCCATTCCTTCAGACAAGCACAAGCTGAATTTTATGCTCAGAACAAAGCCCCAAGCAAGCCGAGTTTCATTTCAAACAGCCCTGTTCTCAGCTATGGACAAAAAATATTTCAGACAAAATAAGTTCGAGTCTGAACCTCTGCGTGAAATTCGATCTTACCTTTGCTTGAGGTCCTGAAGCTCACTCTCATTTCCCTCCCGTATACACATGAATTTTTAATTTGACAGGGAAGGGTGCCTGTGCTGCAGAGATCTGGAACAGAGTTAGTTGACTTGAACTGCCGTGGATAGATGTAGACCTGCTTTTCTGCACTACACCATGTTGCCTGATCTGGTAATCACATCCTCACACTCTTCCCCTCTAATATGTATATTATGCTTGCCATCATCCAACTAAAGAAGTGTAAGGGTTCATGGTCTTTGTGTCTGGAGATAGGTCCTTTGTTTCTCTACTGTGCTTCTGAATATACTCTACCAAGGTCTTCTCTACCGTAATGCTTTGGCTGGATGGATAAATATTTGTATGATATTTGTGCTGGGGTCAATGCAGTTTACTAGGTGGGGTTGTAGGAGAAAACTCCAATCTACTCTTACCTCTGTGACATCAGATGTCACATAAATGACTTTCTAATTTTTAGCATCTCCTAGCCACTGACATACGCAGGATTTTAGACCCATTACACCAAAGTATGTACATAAGAGTTACCTTATTGCACAGTGCCATGTTTCTGCCTCCAACTGAGATGAAAGAAAGGGCAAAGGTTCCTGGAAAACAGCTGGCAAAAGTTCACCAATCCAAACTTCAGGTGGACAACGGGGCAGATAAAGCCCTGGCTGGTCTGGAGAAGTTGCATGGACCCAAGAATAGGGAACTTGCCAGCTCTCATCTTTTCCAAACACCTCAAAGTCCATAAGAACTTCCTTTCTCTCTCTCACTAAACCAACGTCTAGGGAAAATAGATCACATACATAACGAAACGAAACTTTAAATATACCTCTCCTTTTATATTTTATGTCTCTGAACCCTGCAGCTTGCTTTACTCTCTCAATTCTTTCATCCTTTTACCTTTACAAAGACACCTAATTTATTTCTGTGTTTGCTACCAGCTTGACTCACCCCTGTGTTTATACAGCTTGCAGCTTTGGCCTTTCCAAGGATTTGAACATTCTTGGCATGTTCTTGTATTAAGTTCCACAGTTCCCTTTTCGATCCAGTACTGACTTGGCTTTGTCCTCGCCCAGGCTCTTACATTCCTAATAATCCTCCCAAGGGGTCAGCAAACCCAGCCCTGGGTAAATGTTTGAAAAGGACTCGAGAAACTCAGAGTTGTTCCACCTTTTGAATTTTATTGATCTCTATGGAAAGCTAAGCAGCTCTGTTAAGTGTGTTATGTGGAGGAACACACACAAATTATGTTTCTAACTTTAGGAGGAAGGAAAATACTTTTTTTAACTCTTTAATGGATAAAAATATGGACTAAATCAGATATAACTCTTGAAATCCAGGCACTGGATGGTGACTCAGGAGCTCCTCAGTCAGTCTCAAGGTTCACACTTTACTTCAGGGAAGGTTTAATATCAGTGTTTCCAAGGCATTCAAGGATGCACAGAGAAATCTAGAGGAAATTTCAGGCTTATCTTCACTTCACTTACCTGGGTGAGTCTCATGCAAATATTAAGGATATGGTGAATAAAGAGACATCTCGGGATGTCCATGGGAGGTGCTACTTTGTCTTCAACTTCTTTGGTGTTCAATAGAGGGAGATGGGCATGAGTAGTGACTCAGATTTAAACTGAGCTGAGTCACCCCTGAAAGGGGTTGACCTTTCCTAATGAAAACCTCAAGTTCTCATCACTAAAAGAAGGATAATAAGCCTCCTGTCCATGCTTCTTGCCTTTCTTTTCACCCTTTTCAATGTGCTCATCTTGTCTTCTTATATTGCAGGTTCCCTTGGAAAAGAAGTATCTCTGACTAAGTATTGTAAAGTGACACAAAGCATAATGCATTCACAGCTTGTCCAATAATATAAATAATAATAACAATAATAAAAACCCACAAACACCCTGGAATTTAACAGCTGCTTCTGTATCTTGAAAGAGCTGCCCTTTATACCTTCTTGTCCTCAGAAGCTTGGGTATAGATATGCATCCATACAACACTATACCTAACAAAAATATTGCCATTCACAGTGTGATTACAGCTACATTTTAATAGCATACAGTAACTTACAGCAAAATAGCAGAAAAATGATTTTAGTTTCTGCATATAAGATGGAAGGATAGAGGAAGAAATTAATAGCACTATAAAAAAGGACTCTTTACTGAAGAATGTTTTGAAAGAAATCAATGTAGGTCCACTCCTAAGCTGTGCTCAAAGACCACACAATAGATTCTGCTCTGTTCGTGTCACTGACATCCCCTGGAGCATGATATTATTCAGTGTAAGTATGTACTAGACTGTTGTCATCAACAAGCGAGATTAGGTGAGATATTTCTTAGAATAATTTTGTAGATGATGGAAATAACCCCACCTGTCCTTCATAAAGATACACAAAGAATTTTCCGTTAAGATCTTCCTCCTGCTCTAGACAGTTTAGCAGTTGCAAAAGTTAATAATTTCAGCACACTATCAATTGTTTCTTAATCTCTACCCTGGAATAAAAAGCAAATCAATACACCATTAACTAAAAATATACTGTAATAAAAATACTCCTTTCAGCACTACAGCAATATAAAGTGTAAATTTTCCCCCTAGAATAGAATCAAAGACCAAAAATTATGCCGAGGCCTCTTGACATCCAGTGGCCAGCTTCCTATGGAGGGTTATGTATTGCTGCGCCTTATGTCTTTTCTCTGCTCCTCATGTACTCTGCACTCTTCAAAGTCCTTTTATTCCACACTGGTTTCATTGCCCACACCATTTTATTGTCGCTTTCTTCCTCCTTAACTACCCCCTGCCTCAGGTAATCTCTGACTTCCTTTGTAGCAGCTTCACTGTTGTCTCCTCTCTTCACGGTGCCTCCTTTCTATGAGTTTTAAAACTCATCTACTCTGGAAACTGGAGAGTCTCACACTGCAGAGGCTCTGATAGTCTTTTTCTTCTCCCCAGAAAATCTTGAACTCCTTGACTAATTTCAAATAAATCTGAACAATACATCCTGTTGGAGGAAACAACTCTCTGTTAGTATTCCTGTTCAAAAAAATGGCTGTTGACTCTTACTAGTCATTGAAGAGTCCACATTGGAGAGAGATTATTGGAGAGATACTACAACACTCACTATTGAAAGCTTTCCATTAACATGGAAAAGACAATAATCATCAAGCACAGATGGAAAGTGAGCCTATCTCTTTTAGCATACACGGGAAGGATAATGTGTCTTTTGGTACCCAGCAGGTAGCTACTTCAGCCAAATGTGAAGCCACAAAACTGATGGTTTCCTGAAAGCTCTGGGCAATGGTTCTTCTTCCTTTGGCCACACACATACATCTTTATGCAGATCCATGTGTACACACACAGGAAAAGTGGTAGAAGCTCAAGGCTCAACTGGTACAGGAGAGGGAGCACTTATATGATTTTAGGTTCAGAAAAAATATCTGAGCCTTTCTTACATTTTTCTTTTCCTTCATGTTTAAGTTATACAAATTCATGTTTTTTCCCACTGCCATTTCTTCTCTGACTGTACCCTACCTACACAGTTTCTTCTCTGCACAGTTTTATCCATGCCAATTGCTGTAGCCAGAAGTGCCCCAGCACTGGGTTGTGCACCTGAAAATATGTCCACCCGTCTGCTCATCTGAACTCCTGCTTCTACCACCCCATGGGTACCACACAGGGCAGCATAACCATGGTAGACACTATTGCCACTTCAGCTGTCATGGGTCACTCCAGAGTGTGGGGAAGACCACCATGAGATGTTGATTATTATTCGTCTTGGAAGGGAGAAGACTGTGGGGAGAGATGAGCAAGCTGCAAAATCATGAGGATTCTAGGGACAGTGAATAAGGAGATGATCATTCACTTTCCCTAACATAAGGAGGAAACCTGTTTAGCACATGCTCAGCCAACACAAGGAGATACTTCTGCACACAACAGAAGTTGTGCTAAGCTGTGGAAGCTCTTTGCTGGAGGATACCACTCATGCTAGAAACTTAGGTGGATTAAAGAAGTGCTTGGGTAGATTCCCATAATGAAAAACCACAGAACTACCTGGTGCAATGACACCAGCTCTTCTTCAGAAAGTCCCTGCACCACGGCGGAGCTGGAGTACTGTGAGTATCCTCTAGGGCATGTGTTCTGCTTCTGTAGTGCATTGGCATCTGCTCTGGAGCTGGTCCACCCTTTGTTTTAACCTACTACTGCCAAAGCTGGGAAAAGCCCCTGGCAGGAGCATGTGGTAGAAGCCGGTTTCAAGACTTAGTGCATGAGACCTGACCAGTTCATTGTTCCCAATCACCCTTCAGGCAGTCCTCTCACCCTTTGTGGTACTCTTCTCCCCTTCTCCTTGCCTGCAGCACATCTGCAATCCCTTGCATCTTGCCTCTTCCTCTGTGCCCTCCCCTGCTCCTTCTCTTCTAGCCCACCCCAGCACCAGGACACAAACCAAAGGGACTGACATGATTCTTGCTGCCGGCCAGCTCCTCGGTGACACCACTATTGCAGCAGCTGAAACTCCCTCCTAGCCCCAAGATCTTTCCTGCACAATTATCTTTAACGGGGAAGCAGCACGCTGGCTATTTGAGAACCCTGGAAGGCAGAGGGGAACACACGAGCATCTGATGCCGAGCTGCTTCCACTTCTGCACTTGCCCTTGATGCAGCTAGTGGGGCTTTTGCAGTCAAGGCAAGGAAGAAATAAAAGACTCGTGGTGGGATCCTGCTCATCCACCCCACGTAGTTGTGCCCACCAGCACCACCACCCTATGAAATAACAAAGAAGTCTTGATTACTGACTCACAGCACCAGTTGAAGGAGAGATGGAAGAAAAAAAAAAAAAAGCATTGCATTTCTTTATAATACTGGGCTTAGAGTCTGCCGGGGGATTGGCTGGCATTTCGGCAGCTGAGGGGGCTGCCCCATGCCTGAGCTGTCGCTCTGACTCACCTGCCATCGCGGCAGCGCTGAAAGGCACCTCAGGAGGAGTGGGAGAGAAAGACGGAGTGGTGACGGCACCGGAGCGTGCTGGGGATCGACAGGGAAGGAGGGAGGATGCTGGACGCGCGGACCGGCATAGGGAGGGCATCTGTCCCCTCCACATCCCACTGTCCAGCTCATCCTCACTGATGCAAGTTTTTGCCTTCCGGATGGCACTTCTGCTCCTTATACTTCCTCCTCTCCTCTCCTCTCCTCTCCTCTCCTCTCCTCTCCTCTCCTCTCCTCTCCTCTCCTCT
>PTEX01000085.1:1845408-1894317 GCA_003342815.1 Eudromia elegans | reverse complement strand
CCATTAAGAAGCAAGGCAAAAGCAAACTTCTTTCCAAAGCCCCTTTCATGCAAAATCCTACTCCCCATTTACATTTGTCACTGAGCTATATGCTATAATAAAACCCAAAATGAGAATGAAGTCTTCACCAAGGCTTCCCTTTTTGGATGGATGAGCCTGCAGCATTCAGTTTCTCTGAGTCTGGAGCACTGTGCCTTCATCAGAGGAGGACCATGATTTTCTCTATCCATGCCAGACAAGATATAGCAGTTCCTTGTCTGGAGGATGGGGCCGAGGCAACTTTGTCATGTCTTCCACAGGTGCCTCAAAATCCCTGCCCAATATTTATGAATGATTCCAGTACATGATAGAGAAAAATAATGCTTTATATATATATTATATAAAATATATATAAATATACAATGTATATGTATTTTATATATTTTATTTTACCAGATGCCTTTTCCCTTTGGGAAGTTCCCCAATGGTTTGAGACCGCAGAGAACTGAGTGGCAGAACATCATTTTCATCTCATGTTGGCCGCTGATCCCTCTTCCTATTGTCCTCTCTCTGCTGCCTTTTCCTCCCATTATTTTTCATCTAACGACTCTGCATAGTCCTTTCCCATACATCCTTTCCTCAGTCCTTGCTTCTTCCTCCTGCATTTGAAAGTCCCCTACATGAGAAAAGATATGCATGTCTGATGTTTGTGTTGATGAAATACTATATGAAAATAGATATGTATAGATAGGAGGGAAAGGATTGCTCCAGGTTTATTTCCCAGTTTTCTTTGTGGGCTGGTAACTTTTGCATGGTGCTTTTTTTCCCCAGTTACTTACATCTTTAGTGGCATCTTCAAAGGATTCAGGTTTTGCTCTGAAGGTGTCCGAAAGAGGCACTGAGAGAGAAGGGTAGTGCTTTGATAAAAGATTTTCAGAAAAGCAGCAAGGGAGGATGAGCTGAAAGACCTGTGGGGTTGGGACTTGAGAAAAGATCAAAGGTCTCCAAAGGTGGCAAGTAAGAGCTAATTAGTAGGACAATGTCCTAATAACAGATAGCATCTTTTGCATTATCCCACCCAGCTAAAGCCCTATTGACCTTGCAATGAATACTTGGATAGCAGCCTCACTGGTGTGGACACTGTCTTCCTTTGCTGTGTTCACACAAAGAGTTTTTTGTGCATAGTTGAGGATACTTAATATTTCCAGATGCATAAGAGTTATGAATGACAATTGTTATTTACTGTGTAATGCAATAACCTTCCTTTCATTACCAACCCTCATGAGATCCAGAAAAACATCATAACCCCAAGGACATTACCCTTAGGGACATTAAATCCCTGAAGAACAAATATCATGGTATCTAAGCTGCAAAATCACGGGACACCCATCCAACACAAACACAAGCCATGAGAGGGAAGTGAAAGAAACCACTAATTTGGAATTTTATTTCCTCCTCCAATACTGTGAGCACATGGAGCTGTTTTCTTTCTCCCTACATTGAAGGCTTCAGTGTTTGATTTATATCCTGAGGCCTTGTTTACTGCCTTGCTTCTCGGACTGACTTGAATAGCATAAGAGCGATCAGTGAAAGCTCGCAGTTGTTTCACTCCTGGCAAAAGGAAAAAGGAAAGAAAAGAAGGAAAAAAAATAAAGAAAAGAGAGGGAGGAAAACACAACAAGTGGATTCAAAACTTTGGAGAAGCATTGGGATCTTTCTGTTCTTTTTCCAAGGTAGCCCCCTTCACTTCTAATCTATATTGAGCTAGGAACAAATCCACAGGATTGAAGGACGCATTATTCTGAATTATTTTATTTTGGCCTGTGTTGGAAAATAATTTCCTCGGTGTTTTCTAGTGATTAGTGCTTTTCCTTCATTTCCGACATGCTGATTTGACTCACAATCTCTACACACTATCAAGATAAGAAGACTTAAAGGAAGTAGAGAGAAAAAAATGTAAAGAGTGTCCCTTGGAAAGTAGGGAACAGAGGAAGATGAGACAGCCACACTACAGAGACAGAAGATAGGAGATATTCAGCTGGTTCTCCCTTGGGATCCACTTTTTTTCTAACTAATATTTTCCACAAGTATTGGTGTCACAAGCTTGCTGAGGAGTAGTTTGAACCCTTTTCCCTATGGTCCTCATTTTCATCTCCCAGGCTGAGCAAGATAGGGTTGATCTCCCTCATTTGCACATCCCAAGTTGGTGGGAGATGCAGGAGTAGTTAACTCTGGTGCTAACTCCATGATTTACACAGCACAGGAGTAGTTATGAAGCACATTATCTCCATGTTCATGGTTCAAACCCTTTCTGCACACTGGAAGTTTAAGGAAAAGTTAATCTAAGGACACATCCAAGGACATCTGCAAGTAGGAGGTCACTGGGGAGTCTGGAGTCATATGAGGAGGCTTTCCTTTCCCTTGTTCTCAAAAGTGATTTCTCTGGAAACAAATTTTGGCCAGAGTGGCAAAATTCCCATCTATTTTTCTGTCCATACTTGTCCATGGATCTCAGAATGATCATATCTTTAATTCTCTCTTCCACTATTCAGGTGTATTTGAACTTTTTCATCTCTATCTTCTCATTTACAATTTCATTTTGGTATTTTCTGACATCAGTTCTCAGTTCTGAGCTTTTTGATTTATTTTTCTTCCTTTGCTGGTTGGTTTAATCCTTAGTGTTTCGGGGAACTTAGCAAACAAACAAACAAACAAACAAACAAACAAACAAACGAAAACAAAGGCACAAATATGTTACAAACTCACTTTTTAACCAAGAAGATAATTAAAGCTTTAAAGCTTTCATGGTCCCTATTTTTGTTCCATCTTCCATGCTACACCTGGCCCTCTACTTGCAGTCTTTTACCCATTTTCCAGTTCATGCAGCAATGGAAATAAACCCAGGCTTCTCTGAATTAATGCTTTGGGGAAGATTAACCAGACACAGAGACTTTTTCACTGGGCTTAGATTAACCCTTTATTCTGCAGGAAAAACAAACCAATCAACCAACAAACCAACCGAACAAAGACTTTCTGCGTGTTTAAGGAGAGCAGCCAGATTAATTTGGCTGTTTTCTGATCTTCCCTGTCTTGATCTTTGTCGATAAGTACTTTTTTTGGTACCTGCTGGATTTTGAGCTTGTTTCAAGGGCAGCCCTAGGTAAAAGTGAAATGTCAATCACCTTCATTGCCAAGTTTGCCTTGGGATGCTCCTAGCTCTCTCCCCAGGACCCCAGAACGTCACTACCTCCTTTGCTATCCACAGCAGCAGCAGCTTCCAGATTCTACAAAGGGAGATGTGAAGCTGACCTTCTTGCCTCCACTGGTGTCTCAAGCGCACAAGAAGTTTCTCTCCCACACACAGCATTCGACAACTCTCCGTTTTTTTATCCCACTGGGAATGCAGGCACAGCACACGCCCCCACATGCTTTGCAGTCACTAAAACACACCAGGCAAGATGCTGTTACCTAGGCAATGGTTATCACAAGTCTCGGGAAAAGGAGTGGGGGGAGACAGGGAGGACAATGCAGGCTTGGGGAAGGAGAAAATGAAGCCACCAGAAGAGCTCAAACCGATATATTAGGCCCGAAATGCGGCGATATTAGCAGGTTCTCATAATGGGAAACTGGATGTTAGATCTGTTTTTCAGTGCTAAAGATGTCTGTGACAGCCAGGAAGACTTTGATCCTTTGATCAGGCAGAGGCTGAGCATTAGTCTTATCTCATATGTCTGTGATTTTGGATAACATCCTTTGTGGATGATGTGTAGGGCAGAATGACAGGTTCCCATCCAGAGCACCCAAGGATTCTGCTTGATACCACGACTGACTGAGATTTTGGAGCAAGGCTTGTCCTTCACAGAGGTGGGCTTGAGCAAGCTGCAGAAGGAGATAACTCACCATAGCAGTTGTGGTTGGCCTTCAACCCAGACACTTGACTGAGGCTCTCTAACCATCCCCCAAAGCAAAGTAACTGAGTTGATAGCACAAACATCCCAAAAGCAGAAATAAACACAGGATTTGGAGTTTGCAGTGGATGGAAACCTTTCATCCGCTGGCATGTTTGGCTACCATGACAAAGACATGGTATTTGGATCGACATCAGCTTCCCTGTCTTCTGCTCCCCATCAAGCTCTTCAAATGACTGGCTAATTGCTGACCCTGGACCTCATTATAACTCTCATGGGGGCTGGTTGCCCATGCGTTAAGTACAGGACAGACTCCCAGACAAGATGCAGAAAGATGTTTTTCCAGGAAAGCAGGAGAGTTTACCTCCCCAGCTGGCTATGTCAGCCAGTAGAGCACTTGGAGGGTCTCACCCACACGTTGCCCAAACACAAGTTTTCAGAGCTCGCTCCTCACTCCTGTCACTGGTGCCAGGCTTAATTCTAGAAGAATTGAGCCCAGGCATTGGTGCGTAGCTCACATAGGGGTAACTCAAGAGCACAACTGCAGTGCTAATGAGCACTTCTGTGAAGTCTCAAAGCCATTCAGAGGTGAGAGCTCAACTGTTTTACGGCGTGTTCTCACTCATGTAAATAACACTCTGAACTGAAACCAGAATGAAAAAAAAATAACCTCCAGCAAAAACAAATGTCCAAAAATAAGACCAGCTGCAAATTCACATCCTGCGAGATGCTCTTTTACCTGATGCTGTTTTATTCACTTTTAATAGGCTTGTGCTTGACAAGTGTCAAATAATTTGACAGTCCTCTCTTCGGGTATGTAATAAAATATGCCATATGCAAAGTCTGCCCGATCAGCTCTCCTCAGCCTCATCCTTGGAGTTAGGAGGACGCAAAACCCTAGTCTAATTTTCCACATGAAGATCCTGTCGTGGTAAGGATGGAGGATGTCTGTCCCAGACAGACTTCTGAAGTTCCCTATTCCAAAGAGGGACATGGATGATGCAAGTATGCACAAAACACAAGCAGACAAAATCTGCTTGAGAAAGACTTGCCCCGAATAGAGGAAGATTTGGTTAGAGAGCACCTGAGGAAACTCAACACCCACAAATCCATGGGCCCCGATGGGATGCACCCCAGAGTGCTGCGYGAGCTGGCGGATGTCGTAGCCGAGCCGCTCTCCATCATCTTTGAAAGGTCCTGGAGAACGGGGGAGGTGCCAGAGAACTGGAGGAAAGCCAATGTCACCCCGGTCTTCAAAAAAGGCAAGAAGGAGGAGCCGGGCAACTACAGGCCGGTGAGCCTGACCTCTGTCCCTGGGAAAGTAATGGAGCAGGTCATCCTGACTGCTGTTTCCAGGCACATGAAGGAGAAGAAGGTGCTCAGGAGTAGCCAGCATGGGTTCACCAAGGGGAGATCATGCTTGACTAACCTGATAGCCTTCTACGATGGGGTGACTAGATGGATAGATGAGGGCAGAGTGGTGGATGTCATCTATCTGGACTTCAGTAAGGCTTTTGACACCATCCCTCACAGCATCCTCCTGGGCAAGCTCCAGAAGAGTGGCATAGATGAGTGGACAGTGAGGTGGATTAGGAACTGGCTAAATGACAGGGCCCAGAGAGTGGTAATCAGTGGTGCCGAGTCCAGCTGGAGGCCTGTGGATAGTGGTGTCCCCCAGGGGTCAGTCCTTGGTCCGGTCCTGTTCAATTTATTCATTAACGACCTGGATGAAGGGATGGAGTGCTCCCTCAGCAAGTTTGCTGATGATACTAAGTTGGGAGGAATAGCTGACAGCCCTGAGGGCTGCGCTGCCATCCAGAGGGACCTGGACAGACTGGACAGCTGGGCGGCGAGTAACCTCATGAAGTTCAACAAGGGCAAGTGTAGGGTCCTGCACCTGGGCAGGAATAACCCTAGACATGCCTACAGGCTGGGGACCGACCTCCTGGAGAGCAGCCCTGCAGAGAGGGACCTGGGCGTCATGGTGGACGACAAGTTGACCATGAGGCAGCAGTGTGCCCTCGTGGTCAAGAAGGCCAATGGGATCCTGGGGTGCATTAAGCAGAGCATCTCCAGCAGGTCGAGGGAGGTGATTCTGCCCCTCTACTCAGCCCTGGTGAGGCCGCACCTCGAGTACTGTGTGCAGTTCTGGGCTCCCCAGTGCAGGAGGGACGTGGAGCTGCTAGAGAGAGTCCAGCGCAGGGCCACAAAGATGATTAGGGGTCTGGAACATCTGCCCTATGAGGAAAGGCTGAGAGAGCTGGGCCTCTTCAGCCTGGAGAAGAGAAGACTGAGAGGGGATCTGATCAATGTCTATAAATATCTCAAGACAGGGAGTGAGGAGGAGGGGGCTGGCCTCTTCTCAGTGGTGGCCAGTGATAGAACTAGAGGAAACAGCCACAAATTGAGGGACCAAAAGTTCCACAGGAACTTGCGAAGGAATTTCTTAACAGTGAGGGTGACAGAGCACTGGAACAGGCTGCCCAGAGAGGTGGTGGAGTCTCCTTCTCTGGAGATCTTCCAAACCCGCCTGGACACCACCCTGTGCCACCTGCTCTAGGAGACCCTGCATGTGCAGGGAGGCTGGACTAGATGACCTCTAGAGGTCCCTTGCAACCTTAAGCATTCTATGATTCTATGATCTTTCACCTTTCTCTTTAACTACTGCAACGAGATCAGCTTATGCAAGCAAAGGAAGGCTTGGAGGAAGAGGCAGTGCCCTGCTTGTGGGTTTTATTGTCAGCTGTATCAACAATATCAACAGTAATTAAGGAAAATGGAAAAAAAAAAAAAAAAAGGAAAGAAAAAGAAAGAAAAAAGAAAAGGAAAGGAAACACTTTCCTAATGCCAATACCTCCCTTCTGCAGCAGCTCAAGTGTCAGTAAGAGGTGATGGATTTTGCTTTCAGCATTTCCTATTTCTGCCTCCCCACTGGGTCTTTACAGCTTTGTGAAAGAGAAAGGATGTTGAGCACAAAAGGGACTAAACTACAGAGGTGGAGAGGTGATGGGGGAGGACCAGGGGAAGAGGAAAAAAATAAAAAGAAAAAAAAGAAGAGGAGAGAATAATAAGGGACACACAAATATCTTGCCATAAGTAGTTGGGTCTGATATGTTTAATCCCCTTATTCTCCTCTCCCAAAAGCAACGTTTCTGACTACTGGTCAAAATGGCATTTGATGGTTTCCAACGTGACCAGAGGTGACGGTGAGAGAATGATGAAAATTCTGTGCACATCTTGGAGGGATGTCCAACACTAGTGGAAAAAGGGAGGCATTGTTAAGTAGGTAGTGGAGTGGTCCTTGTGATAGACAACACCGTCATGTCTCCTTGGCACATCTCAGATCAACCACTCACCATTCTTTGGTGAGGATTGAGTCAGGAAACCTCCAAGAAGCCTGGGGGAGAGCACTGGGATCCCTCCTGGGGTTAGTGATAAGCAGAGGCCAATTCACAACCATAGTGGGAAGACACTTTGGGACAGAGTTTGCTCAATTCAGGAGCTCTGCTGTAATGGGAGTCTATTCTCTGTCCACCTCATCTAACTTGGATAGTCCTTTACACTGCATTGGTGAATACCAAAGCAACAGGACTGAAGCAGATGCATATGGATTTGCATATGACTTGAACCATGATTTTGATCAGCAACTCTATCTTCCAGATTTCTGTAAAAACAAGTCCCAAACAGCAAGCTAGAACATTCCCACAAAATTAAGCTAGAAAAGGTTAACCTATTAGTGTGGTATAGCTTGCAGGATTTTTTTTTTTTCTGGCAAAATTAGAGCGTGAAGTTACAGGGCTGAGCAGAGAAACGGGTCCCAGGTGCTGAACTCTTCTAACAGCCCAAGAAAGAAACATCTTTGTTGAGGCCTGGAGAGAAGGTGGTGTGGAGAAGGGTCTCTGTGCACTTTCTTCTAATCCTTATCTCATCCATGGTGGAGTAAACAATTTCAAACCTGTTTCACAGCACAATACACAAGAATTTGATATGCCAATCTGGGAAAGCAGTTCATGCTTGCAAAAACAGACCTTTGTTAGACTGCATATTACTGTCCACCTTGGATTTCCTTCTTTTTGAACATTTATTCCAGGGAAATCATCTGTAAAAAAGAGGGAGTCTGGTTAGTGAGCATTTTTGGACAAGGTTCTTTTGTCAAGACAAGACATCTTGGGAGAACATGAGCATAGACTTTCTTGCTCCCAATTTGGATAGATGTTTACCAGATGTTACCATATTATCATATGTAATAAATGGTTTCAGAGGAAAAGTCTTTCCCGTCCATAGGTAAAAATTTGATGATTGCTGTCTTCATCCCATTTCACTTGTCAGGTTAAGCTCTCATCATTATTTATAAAAGCACAAGCTACTGACTTAGAGAGTGCAATTTATCTATGTGATATACACTAGGAATGCCACAGGCTGCACATCTGAGATTTTCCGAAGACCTGGATTGGTTGTGCTTCACTGTAAAAATCAAGATATGATTAAGATGCTCAAGCATAAGTGTCCAAAAACTTTTTATGCATTGTGAGGGGTCTCACTAGTCTCTGTCTTTCCATAAATGTAGGAGTCCTCCTTAAATCCTGTGTCATAACCACCAGCTCCACAGATTTCCTAGAGCATCTCAAATGGAGTTGACATCATTTTCAGAAAAAAGAACCCCAATCTCTGGGTGAGATTCAGTTTATGGTGACAGTCCTGCACTAGACACCTAGTGTACATGAAAACTCCAAAAAATATTCCTTAATTTTTTCTCTAAATTTGGAGGCCGGATGTCCTTACCTCCCTCCACAGTGGCCAGGGAGGATATCCCTCACTGAAGAGAGAGCTGCTGGTGACTCTGATGTTTGTGGGCAGTAATGTACCTAACATTGGTGGGAGGAAGTTTGTTCATATCACTTTGTTCATACCACAATGTGCAACCACCTGGGTTTTCATTCAGCACATGTGAACTGAGTCAAAGCCAGCTCAGTGGACTGTGATTTACTCTTGACTTCCTTTTTGTCTAACAATGTAAGAGGTATTTAGGACATGGCAGGAAACACAAAAAAGTGTTCAGCTATCTTATTCTACAAGCTACTTCATGTTCCTTGACCTTGACATTTGACAGCTGCCCTGATAAATCCTTTAAATTTTTTTTTTTGAAATATTACTCATATGGTGACAACATAAAATTCTCATACCCACTATTAACCCTGGACTCTGTGCTCTTTATTTTGCTTGCAGAGTCTTTAAAGAGGGAGAAGATGCTGCTTCTATTTAAATGCCTCCAACAAGCACTGTGAATAAGCAGCCTTCACTTCTCTCCAGAGGGTTTTCGGAGAGTGAGTTTTTAAAAGCAAAGATTATGGAGAGGAGTTTTGTGTCATCACTGCTACAATCAGCTTTGCTGAGTACAATCAAATGGAAAAGAAGAAAAAATAGTACAAGTAGAGAAAAATCAACAAAAATAATGATATAAAGGGGAAAAAAACACTAGCCAACTGAAGTGATCGCTGAGTGAACCAAATATTGCATGTAAGATTTTGTGCCCAAATCACAGCTTCAGAGGATTAAAAGAAGACTATATTACTGTCAACATCTGCCAGGATCCTAGGATAATTATAAAAGCCAGACACAGGAGTATCAAACCTTCATGACTAGTAGGCCAAACTGTTAGGTTTCAAGCTCATAGTGGCTGACAACCTGAAAACATAACTGTTAGATTATCTGTACCCAGAATATTTATCATCATCAAGTACAGAGTTCTACCAGTCATCCAGGAGAAACAGAATGTATCAAAAGAAAAGGCTACCTATTTTTAAGAATTTCCAGAAAACCAGATACTAAGAAAAAGGTAACATACCTTGCCAAACAAAGAAACAAGAAAACATAACAATAGTCAAATGGGATCCAAATAACAGTTCTACCTCTCTTATAATGGTCAGGCATTGCAAAACAAAGTCTCCTAATAACAGGTAGGCTCCTGCTTATCACAAGATCTCAGCTATGCCCATAGCCAGCATCAGCATCCAACAACATGCCTTTTAATCAAGGCCTGTCTGCACATGGGATTAATCTGTTTCTCATTATTAATATTTTGGGGGAAAGCTCTTACATATTTCTATTTGATTAAAAGAGAAAACAAAGCAAAAAGAAGGAAATCAACTCTTTTTTTCCTCTCTTCTTAAAATTATTTTCCTTTTAATGAAGCTCAAATTAAATATATGTTACTGTAAATACCAAAGATTTGGCTGACTCTTGGCATGTGAAAGGAGTTGCTGCTTTTATATCTCAAGCCTTCTACATGGTGACTCTGAAATCTAAATTTACCTTCCACCACATAGCAGTTATCATCTACTGACAAAACACACCTCACACAACTGGAATCACTAACCTGTTCCACTGGCTGAAATCTCCATTCCGTAAAAGGTTTGATTCAATTTTTTGAATCCCATTTTTTTTTCTTTTTTTTGCTGATGTTTTTTATCTCTTGTCTCCAGCAGCAATGTATTTTCTTTATTTCTTCTCAGAGCACTCAACATGAGGGGAAAGCTGTTGAAAATAAATTAGACTAAAATAAACTCCCATTGGAAATGCTAAGTACTGCATGTTCCTGCTTTAGGAAGATGAAATACTTCATTCACATTCCTGAAACAGGACTTGGGACAGCTTCAAGTGTTGTGACTTTTCAAAAATTTTCCAGAAATAGTAAGCAAGTGTTATAAATTCTCACTCTTCCCATATGATAAGGAATGTATTCATTATTAATGCATAGCAAAGTTTGTCTCTCTAATGACTTGTTTAATCAGGTCCGGGCTATCATTAACCAACATGTCTGTATATTGCATGCATTTTTTTGCCAAGTATCTTAACAATATTATTAAACTTTAAATGTCAGTTCACTTTCTTAAGATTTCAAGTTGAATATTGATTCCTGTGAGAAGTTGGGTCTAATCTAATTTGGATGGGAATCTAAGTAGCAGGCCTCACACTTTCCATATGACTCGTCCTACTAGACTCTTTACCAGAAGGGACAAGTAAGATACTTACCCATAATAATAGTGTTTGCAGGACCCTAGAAAACTCAACATTGACTCACCTCTATTGAGTCCTGCCCTAGACTGGCATCAGTCTTCTAATATTCTCGTCTGTGCAGCCTCTGGCTTTGCTAGTTCTACTCAGGACCTTGCAGAACAAACCCTCCAGAGTCTTCCCCAAGGTGCTGAGGCAGGTTGGACAGACAGATGGTTGGACAGATAGATGGATGGGCAGACTGCACTTGAAATCCTCAGCTGGACACCTGGATGATATTTCAGGTGACTGGAGATGATGTGGCCTCTACTTTCCTATGTGCTTCACTTGTGGTCCTGTCCTTCATTTTGACTTGTGAGCTCATGTTCACTTTGCCTTTTTTGTCTGGGATATGTATCTATGTAGATAAAACACTAGCAGTAGACCATAAGGGTGCTTCATGATGCCAGAATACTTGCTTCAAGAAGATACCTTCCAACACTCGCCATGGCATTGGGGGGAACAACCTGGATGAGTAAGATCACATTACTTCAAAAGTCCTTCTCTCTTTAGTCTGTATTTGCCCCATGGAGTTTATCCTAGTTCCCCTCCTTTTTCCTGACTCCTACTGGTCTCCTTTGAGGAACGTCCCATCTAACCAGTTCCTCTGTCCCTTTCCTACTGTCCCTTTCCTACTTGTCTCACCTTAAAGCCCATGCCTGGTTTGTCCTTCTAGATCACATCCTCCCTCTCATTTACTCTTTAGAATCCCACAGCTGGTTCTTGTGGTCTCCATTACTCTTATCCTTTGTGCCCTTGTCCTGATGAAAGGTGATTAAGAATGACTTTTATTTATCTTTCCTTTTTTTTTTTTTTTTTCCTCAGAGAAGTCTTTGATATGGAAGTGGAAAGAAGGTTTGAAATAGGGAAAGAATGGAAGGGACAGGGGAAATGAGAGAACTAAAAGGGTACAGACTACTTGCTTCTTCCTCATTTCTTTCTCTTCTTCCTAAGGCTCCTCTTCTCATTCCTTACAAGATGTGATGTGAAAGGGCAATAGGGTCACTGTAGGTGGACTGTGTCCAACTCTACAGCAGAAATTACCTGCAGTAAGATGAAGAGTAATACACAAGGAAGGAATTTCTCCCGAGACTTTGCTGTGTCACTCACCACATGTGGCAGAGTCCCAATAACAGGTCTGAAAATCTCAAGATGATTAAATCAAACTAAATAATACTTTGAATCATAATAAATAATAGTAAGGAAAGGAAGTGTGTAGTGTGCTGGAATCAGCTACACTCCAGATGTGATTTTTTGAAAGAGTTTAAAATATGAATAAATTATTACAATAAAGTTATTACTTATACCAGCCCCATAATGTATATTGTCAAGATGCCCCCAAAAACATAGTGATAAGGACAATTGTATTCAGAACAGACAATCAAAACACTGTAGGCAATATTGTATAGTCATTTTTCTTTCTTTTGTAGTACATACAAATTATTGCCATCTGACATATTGGTTTTGGTAGGTGATAAGCTCTGACCTTTGAGTTTCTGATAAGTCCCCTTGTTTCACGGTTATGCTGACCAACTTATCTCATTTTTCACTTTGGACAAGCTGGCAGGTCCTGTTCAGCTTGTGGATGGGAAGCACACTGGCTTCTCAGACCTGTCATATCTTATACACTGAAGAAGAGGGCCATGCTGCTGACTCTCACCTCACTCTATCCAGCAGCCTGGCCTGCACTTCCAGCACTGTCCTGCCTCTGCACTGTGGCCATCTGGACCATCAATCTACTACTGCCTTAGGCATATGGGCTCCCAGCACATAGCAGGAGACACAGCTCAGTGTTGCAGTTGGTGGGATGCCATCTGGCAAGGCGTGGTGCCTGGGAGAGCCCTGTTAAATGTTCTCACCCAACCAGCTGCCATTGACCTCATGTCTCCCCTCCCTGTGTGCATGGTTGTGGCTCTGTCTCTTGCATGTAGAAGGAGCATGGGATGAGGAAAAGAAGATATCAAAGACTGTCAGGTCATCAGTGCACACACGTATTTTTTATAGTAAAGAGATGTGGGAAGCCAAGGTGACCACTTCTTTCAGTATGGCCAAAGACGCTCCTATGATCGCTTCTCCAAGGATCAGTGTTTACTGTTCTCACACCTCTCATTCCTCCAAACAGTAAAAATAAATTTGACATTCAGGGCTCTCCCTAACATTCAGGACTCTCTCCTCAACACTGTTTCTTTCCCGGCAGCCCCTCTTCAGCTCTTGCCTAACTTTCATTCATCGTCATCCAGAATAACAAACAACCTTTGTCTTTCTCTGATGGTGTTGGAGATGGCTCCATCTTCATTATTTACAATAGTGTTGTAATCATGATAAAGTAAAAAGAAAGTCTGACTATCAGGTAAAGTAGCTCAGCTTTTGACTATTAGACAAGAACTCTTCCTGCAAACTTACTTGCCTAGGCAGTGTGAGGTCTTATAGCCTTGCTTTCTACCAAGGAAAATCTTTAAGCCCCTGATTAATTTTAAACAGTCTTTATTCAAGTAGATTGCATTGCCTGCTCAAAAGAAAAGACATGAAGAATTTTCTAAACTCTAGGTGATGCACCTCATTAGGCACAGTGCAAACCAGGAGAAAAAAATAGACAAGGACAGCAAATTTGTTTCCAAAGTAGCACTCAACACACTTAAGCATAAGGACAGCTCCAAAAATCAAATGGTTGATTAAACAAAATCAGATTAAATAAATAAAAGAAACAAAACGAATGAAAAGCTAAAAATTTATCTCTATGACTTGTATTATTATGGGAAAAAATAGTTAATTTAAATTTTAGAAAGGATAATATTTGTCAGGGTAGTTTTGTTTAACAGATTTATTTTGTCTGCGGTACGTTGCCACATCCTCTTTGTGAAGTCAAGAGGGAAAATTAGTGTTCACTTTACCAAACCAGAGCTCTGGTGAGGCTGGCATTCTAACACCTGGTTTTCCAGTCAGTCAGAACACTCTGGGCATTCATTCTTTTAAACATGTAAAGACTTTTGTAGATGGGTACGCACTGAAGCTGCTTGCATTTTGCTGTCCCTGAGTGTCATTGTCTCTGTGTCAGAGGTTCAAGGTCTCTTCAGCACACAAGAAATATGGACCTACTGGGTTGAGGCTATTGGAAGATTGAAAAGGGACTGAAGAATTTCTCATATGAAGGAGTTGGGACTCTTTGACCTGGAGGAAAGAAGATCTGGGGCAGATCTTGTCACTGTGAACAGATATCTAGTGGGGAGTATCCAAAAGATGGAGTCAGACTTCTCAGTGGTACAACACAAAGTTTTATCTTTTCTCTTTTATCCTGATATCTAAATGGAAAAATCATAGAATCATAGAATCATAGAATGGCTAGGGTTGGAAGGGACCTGTAGAGGTCATCTAGTCCAACCCCCCTGCACACGCAGGGTCCCCTAGAGCATGTGGCACAGGGTGGTGTCCAGGCGGGTTTGGAAGATCTCCAGAGAAGGAGACTCCACCACCTCTCTGGGCAGCCTGTTCCAGGGCTCTGTCACCCTCACCGTTAAGAAATTCTTCCTCAAGTTCCTGTGGAACTTTTGGTGCCTCAATTTGTGGCCGTTTCCCCTAGTTCTATCACTAGCCACCACTGAGAAGAGGCCTGCCCCCTCCTCCTCACTCCCTGTCTTGAGATATTTATAGACATTGATCAGATCCCCTCTCAGTCTTCTCTTCTTCAGGCTGAAGAGGCCCAGCTCCCTCAGCCTTTGCTCATAGGGAAGATGTTCCAGACCCCTAATCATCTTTGTGGCCCTGCGCTGGACTCTCTCTAGCAGAAGGACTTCAGAAATCTAAACATGGACAGAGAAAGCCAGGATTAGCTTTCTCAAAGTAAGTAAATTTATTACTCATGAGGCTAGTATATAAAGCCTTGAAACTGGCAATCTCAAACCACTTGTGACACGCACAGGCGTTCAACCCTGAATCACCAAACTTGAGGACTTCACCCAGCAGCTAGTCATCCCTTTTCTGACTCCACAATGAGGTGACTTAGTTTTCTCTCACATGAGAGACCTCAAGGCACCAGTTATGGGAAGCACAGACCTAACTCCTCTCCAACAGAGCAGAGAATGTAGCAACTCTAACCCCTAAAATCTCTTTCCCAGAAAAAGGGGGAACTGGGGGTTATAAGGATGCATTAGCAAGGCAACAAACCCTTGAGGAGAATCAGCTGGGCCTGCCATGAGAACCAACACAAGACCATGCAGGACTCTTCTCTATGACTCAGCCGTCACCCAGGTAGCCAGAAGACCAGTCCCGAGTTGTTTTTAGCAGAAGAACAGCATTTATCTGGCTCTTGCTAATACATCTTGGACAGTCGATATTCTAAGTATTCTACATGGATCTCAGCAATTTGTGGGGCTAAAATGCCCATGGCTCAACCATTTTCCATGGTCATCACTGGCCAGTATATATTAACTATACACCTAGGGTAGAGAGCTTGGTGTATCTCCATTTCCAGGAACTCCACCCTGCAAGAATTTTTCACAGGTACAAAGGTTGAGAACAGATTGGTGGTGCTGGAGAAGATTGATCACACTGTGGTCAGTCTATTTATGAAGGAAGACTCTTCAAAATTTTCACCTGCATTGTGGTCTCAGAGTTAAGAACAACTGGTATGAATTCCTCTTGGTCCACATTTTCCAGTAAGATGGGTCCATTGAATAGGGAGAAGGAGCATATTTCATCCACACAGTCTTAGTTAGCATTACAACAGCCACACATAAAAAAACCTCTCTGAAAGGAGATTCAGTGTTGAAGGAAAGGTGGGATTTCTGATGTCCAATGACCCACAGAGATTTACTGAACTTTATGATTCCATTTCTCTTAGTATATCTGGTTTCTTAATTAACTTAATTAGTTTTTCCTTTTCCGTGTGATAATTGTGGAATGCCTCTACTCTTCACTGAGTAGAAATGAGGGGTCAACTGAGGTTCTTCGTTCCATGATGATTTCCATTTTACAAGCCCACCTTTTATCCTTCAAACAGACATTCACGGGGAAATGTTACTATTGGGCCATGCTATTCTTGTTCTACCTCATCAATATCAATTAAAGAGGAATCTAGCAGCATTGATTAGAAAACACTCACATTAGCTGCATAAATGAACACTAAAAGAAGATCAAAGTGGACAGCCGCATGGACCAGGACATAACAGCACAACATTGAATTCTCAAAAGGGAACGATGAATATTCTTGATTGCAAACCATTCAAATATTATGTTCTTGAGCAAGGAAATTGAATGGAGACAGTTTTTTTACAAATTTGTGCACACTGTGTCCTATAAACAATCCTGCCACAATAGTCTCATCTATCCTCCGATGTGCAGAATTATCTTCATCTAATGTAATAAATTCAGGTCCCCTCCTAGTCCTCAGGCCTGACAACACTTCCACTTCTCGGATCTCAATATCTTGAGATCTCCAGTCCTCTACATCTGTGAAACACAATAGCAGATAGTAATTCTACAAAGCCACCATAGGTGCACAGCTAGTGTCCAATGTGTTGTCAGGCCAGGTGGAATAGATAATTCTGGTGCTCATGCCAAAACCTTGCCCTTTATAGGCTTGCAAGCGTAGTCTTTCTCTCCTGTACATTTTTAAGAACAAATGTTGTAGGACACTGCATCATGCTTTAAATTTCACAGAAATTGTCAAGTAGACTAAAACATTATTAATAGGGAAAAGTGGAACTGACAGCCAGATTAGACAGATGGACAGTTTAAATGCAATCACACTAAAAATGAGGACTGAAGCAAAGAAGCATTGTGAAAATGTATCCAAAACTTAAGCTATCTGTCAGTCCTTGTGTAAATGCAGATGAGAGGTTTTGAATCAGTGCATTTTCCAGTGGGATTATACCATGTGATCCCTGCCACTGCAGAAAAATGAAACTCCGGAGTCTTGTGTGGCCCTTTGCTTCATAGATCTCCTCAGTAAGGGATGCACACACCTGCAGATCTGAAGGGCCACAAGGGCATAACCAAAAGCAGCATTTGACAATCTGTCATTTTCTAAGTGACTAGCAACTCTAGCATCTCCACCTGAGCAATTCACCCAAAGCTTCCTGTGCAGGCAGTAAAAAAGATTTAAGGGAGAAATTCCTAAAAGTTCCTAAAGAAATCCTTAAGAAATTCCTATAATAGATACCTACACCAGGTCAGGTAGCAACCTCAACCCTACGGATTCTCCATTGACTGTGTCACTTGGATAGAGTAAACACTGAATCCACTCTGAATGATATAGGATTTAGTTTCTTCAACATGTAGTACTACTTGAAATGCTCTTGAAAAATCATACTAGGAATCAGCTGACACCCTATAAGGGCATGGTAGGTCTTATATCCTATCTACCAGCCCTGTGCAAAAGTCTTGGACACCCTGGGAACTCTTAAATAGCACCTAGCAGAATGGCATCATGTACATGGCACCTAAACATCTAACATCCTGGAGGTTTTTCAGGCAGTCATAAATTTTTCTTGTTCTTCATGTAATGCACAGTGTAGTAAGTTATAATTTGGGCCTGCAGATCCTGTCACAGTAATTTTAGTAGTAATAATAATATTTAGAAGAATTCAGACATTCAAATTCAGCTCCTGAGAGACTATGACCACAGAAGTCTAAAAACAAGAAACAATCCCATCTGTTTTCCCATCTGAAATTAGTGGAAAGACTATTGGAAATAATCGTGTTTTCCCTTTGGCCCATGTATGTCATCTGAAACCATTTCTAAACATACGCTTTTCAAAATATATCAGCTTTATTTTACAGGATTTTGGCATAACATGTTTCCATTATGATTTGCAAAGTCGTCATAATTTCAACCTTTTTTAAAAATTTAACTGATTTCAGATTAATGTTGCTTAAAATATCTTTTCCGTAATACATTTTAGCATTTAGTTTTGAAGCTTACTCTATTGGAAATGTATTTTATGATACACTGTTTATTCTGTTTTCTTTCACGATATATGATTATTTATTATATTCTTGTTTTACTCTGCATTTATGTTCTAATTTAATTCTATATTCACTTTCTTATTTTAATTTCATATTTTTATGGTTTTACCTGATCAAAATGGGATATTAGAAGACAAGCAAAATATAAATGTTGAAGTAGTTTTGCAATATATTCTCAATGACCCAAAATGTGATGCTTTTATAAAAGGTATTTGAAAGGTAAACAAACAAACGAACAAAAAGAATTCAGAACTACTGGATTTCCCATGAGACTGAGATTCTAGTCTTCTAACAGCTCAGCTAGCTACACATACTGATATATACTTATTTCTTCTGTCAAATATAAACATATAAAGATGCATTTTTTCTAGCTAAAACTGACATTGATTATGCCATTAAAAATTTATTTCCAAATATTTTTGTTTTTGTGAATAAGCATTCCATTTCATTGTGATTTTTTGAATTGCATCATTACTATGCATGTTGTAAGTTAACACATACTGATTTTGAATCCTCTTTAGTCTCATTCTAGATACATCCTTTTTCTTGTAAGAAGAACTATAGAGCATGAAGGTACTGCACAAGCATATGTGGCATTTGCTATTCTTTATCCTCAGGCTCAAAACATCAATTTCCTCAGTAAGAGAGAAAAAGCAGAACAATGCAAATTTTGTTAGTTAACTATACATTACAAATTCAGAAGAAGAAGTAAAATAGCCTGGGAACAACCATGTACCAAGAGTTATGAAAACTCCTTTCTTTGCTTGCAACTAGTTGGCCAATATTTAGCTGACAAATACATTTGGTGAGAGTTAAGCATCACACTTTACCAGTTTGCTAACTAAAACATATTTAGGAAGTCTAGCTTTTTCCTTACTTGACTAGTTCAGTTAAACCCCTTACAGAATACAGCAATCTGCTTTCCTATATTCCAGTGAAGAGAGTATTAGGTAGACATCTGATTTTGTTTATGATTGCTTTTTAATTTCTTGTCACTATGGTAGATAGATCTGGTGTCATTAAGCCTGTTGTTTTTGTGTTTTGAGAGGATTACTAAGAGCATAATTGATATCAGTTTTCCTTCCGTTACAGATTAGGCACTTTGGAGAACCCTTTGGAAATTTTGGCAGCCTTTATATAAGCATATTTCCAAAATATCCTATATTTCCAAAACATCCTGTAAGCATATTTCCAAAATATCCTGCAAACAAGAGCACAGAACTGTCTTCATTATCTTAGTCGATGTTCACTTTGGTTTGTTTTCTTCTTTCTTTTCCTGAATAACACAGAATCACACAATGGTTGAGGTTGGAAGGGATCTCTAGAGGTCATCTAGTCCAAACCCCCTGCTCCAGCAGGGACACCCAGAGCACATGGCACAGAGTGGCATCTAGGGGTGGTTGGAAGATCTCCAGAGAAGGAGACTCCACAACCTCTCTGGGCAGCCTGTTCCAGGGCTCTGTCACCCTCACAGGTAAGAAGTTCTTCCTCACATGGAGATGGAACTTCCTGTATTCCAACTTGTGCCCATTACCCCATGTCTTATCACTTGTCATCACTGAGAAGATTTGAAGCATTGTCCTACAATACATTAATTGTTACGCAGATATTTAAGATACAATGAAATAGAATGCTTACAGGAATCTATATTATTTTTGAGATGTCAAGGAAACACTTCCAGACTGCTGTCTGTGGTGAGGGCTCTCATGTTTTTTTTTTTTACATGAAAAAATCTTTCATTTCTCTTTAAACATCCTTAAAAACTCCAATTTCCCAAATGTGGTTAAGTAAATTGAGAGCATCACGACATCCCTCTCTCATCACAGTGAGGATCTCAGGTACAGGTACATGGATGGGTATTAACTCAAGCTCCTTGTATTATCTCAAACCTTAGTGACATGGTCCTTTCCACCCAACATGACTGGTAGCAGTAGAAGAACTGGTCCTGCCTTATCTGTGCGCTGCTATCTGCTCCATAGTCTGTGAAAAGGGATTTTGCAGTGCCAGGGCTGGGGATGTGCAATCCAGCCTTTGATGCACCGTGTCCTCGGCAAAGCTTCGCTCTCAGACACTCACCAAGGACCATCTAATGGAGCCAGAGAGGGTTTCCACCAGCGGTGGTGACAACTTAGCGGAAAGGTTATTTGTCTCCTCTTTCAGTCTCATCTTCCAGAGATGGGAGTGAAACTCCCAAAATGTTTGACACTTTTTTCTTTCCCATTTTTCAAAGCTTTTTTTTTTTTTTTTTTTTTTTTTTTTTTTTTTATCACAATCTGCTCTTCATCCAAAACACTGGCGATATTTCCCCAGGACAAACCGGAGTTGCCTGCCAATTCTGTTGGCAGCAGCACCCCATGAAGAACCCTCACAAAAGGCACCCAGCCATGTAATAATTTGTGGGGACTCTTCACTTCTGTCCAAGCTGCTGAGAGCTGGGGCTCTGAACTGTGAAAGACCAGGACTATTAACACTGATTTACATCCTAGCTCACCTAGCAGAAGTGCATATTGGTATTCTTTTCAGTGCTGTGGAAATGCCTCCTGTTCTCTGAATCATATTCAACTGGGGTTTTCTTTTTTTATTTATTTTTATTTATTTTTGCAGGAACACTGAGTAGTAGTGTGCTTTTAAGTTTATCACAATGATAATTTCCAACTTACTTTTCTTTGATAGATGGAGTTTACTGATTAGTCCATTGCATTGATTGTGTGTGTACATATATATATATGTATGCACTTCTTTTATTTTCTACTATCTTTTCCTTTGTCCTGATCTCCTTCATCTTTCAGAATACTTAGATTACTGAGAAACAGGTGATGTTTAAGGATGCCGTTGCACTGTCAAGTAATTCACCTCTTAGTCCATTTTCCAGTCCTGGTTCCCTTCCCAATGCATTGGAATGCTTTGGATGAAACCATCTCCTCAAGAGGGATGTATTAGTCAGTATTGGAAAGGTAGTCATAGTGACTACACTGTGATCCTAATCCAGAAAGGAAGAAATGGTTATTGCTGGTAACAGTCCATAGCACCTCTTTTTTTTTGTCTTATAAGAAGAAAAGATGTGAGAATATGGTGAAATGGTGTATATTCAAAGTTTTTAAAGGTATTAAATCACAGGGGTTTCTGTTGCACAACAACGTCTAGCAAAGACCCTCAAAGGAACCATACCACACACTAAGTGTTCATTCTCCGACGGATGAGGCTGCTAGTAAATCACCTGTTTAAGCAGGAGGTGGCTAACCATTAAAAATTAATTATAAATCATCCTATAATTTATAATCTGAAAGCAATTTTGGAAACATGCAGCAGAAAAGAGGGAGAAATGAGTTATTAATGGAACTTTTATTTTGTTTCTAAAGCAATTGAGCAGCACCTAACGAGAACCAGCAGGGACAGACATTGAAGGAAGCGGGGTAGTTTCCTTCAAAATCAACTGTCAGAAAACACTCAGGTTTTTCTACTGCTTACCGTTCTACGCAGGATGATGGTGGTCATACACAGTGGTCCAATCGTTGCTAGATGGTGAGCTAACTTCATCTTGTTTCCATGATGCCTATCCTTGTTGGATCCGTAATGTCCACACTACGCAACACTGCGTCTTCTCCGAGCCCTTTGAGATGCTCCTACAGTAATCATGGTGGGGAGCAAGATTTGGTCTAGTGTCATCCATCTAGTGTCATTTGGAGCAGTCCCTGGAACTACTCCAGGTCTTGCTTCAGGAGGGAAAGAGCAGGTTATCTTCCAAGGGGAAAGTCCAAGAATGCAGCAACATCTGGGAATATAAGGACCCGGGAGTGAACTGGGGAGCTCAGTTATTTGTAGACCAGAAAGCCTCATGTGATCCCAACCCATTTGCTCATGTGGCCAGTGTTAACACAGACTGTTTCAGAGGGCAGGAGTCACTGTAATCATTCAGGTGGAGGATCTGCAGGAAGCTGGGTACAGGACACATGTACAAAGCAGAGGAGTTCCCCATCCTCACTGCTCTCAGTGGCAGACAGCACTTACTTTGTTTGTTTGCAGTATATGATATGTTGTTTGCCACAGTCTTTTAAAAAGGCATCAACAGGGCTCTGGGGAGGAACACTGCTTGTCTTCGATGCTGCTGCATATCGGGATTTTTGTCTGGATGCTGCATATAGATTTCCTGGACTGTAGTGGAAAAAGAGAGGAGAGAGGCTGGGTTCTTTCCAGGGAGCTATGGACAAGGTCAAATGGGAGAGATCTCCCCTGGCCACAGGAAATGTCAGCACAAGGGTTGCAAGGGGCAGAGGCCCATTGGACTTCATGGAGTTTATTGTAAGCCAGGGAATTATGGTGCTCTAGCATGAAGGAAAGAGCATGCCTTCAAGGGCACTTCCATCCTAGGCAATTTGTTTGCAAATACATTTAAGGAAGAAAACCTACCCCATTTAGGTATTTTTCCTCCTCTAAAAAGTTCCTTGTTGTAGTTTATGCTTTAATAAAACCCATGTGTTGGGTTCAAAAGCCCCTTTGGTCTTTCAGGCAAAGGCACCATTGAAGCTCTGGCCAACCTCTCACATACTCCAGGTTCATCACAGTCTTCCTATTCTCACCGCAGGTCTTGCAGGGGGAAGTTTTTACCTTAAAACCAAGAAAGCTGTAAAACTCCAGTGTAAAAATCCTTACTGTTTTCTGAGAGATGTGAAACGAAACTGCCCACATTTGTTCTCACAAAATACTTTCTTGCTTCCTGCAAAAAAGGACTGGAGAAGGCCAAGACTAGAGTAAATTGAAATCTCCAGGTATCTAACAGTCATTTCAGGGTCTCCATGTGGTCCTTTGCACAGCTGGGGCTTCTGCATTCAGGCAGGGAAAAAAAAATCTGTCATTTCAGTAGGCATTTCCAATCATCTGCACTTCTCAAAGAAAACCTCTGTGGAGATGCTAGCACCTGCCTGGCCGATCAGTGAGATGGGGGAAGGAATGGACCCTCTGGAGAACACCGTAGGTATCCTTGGGTGGGAAAGAAAACACACCCATTTGCAAAATACTAATTAAGGCCATTTCGCTAACATATAGAAATAGTCTGTTCTCTCTGCTTCTGTGGGAAATGTTTCAATATCAGCAAAAATCCCTTGCAGAAATATTGAAAACACAAGCAGGGACCTCTGGTTCACACATTACCACTAACTAATGGGTGGTTTCTGTGTTCAGCCACTAACTGTTCATGATGCCTGAAGCCAAGTGTACTATTCCCTTAAGCACCAGGGATTTTCCAATATTTCTAAATTCAGCACAGAATCTGTTGTGGTTTAGGCAGTGGTTAATAAAAGGTCTGAGCTTATTCTGTGCTGCCAGCGATGTAATCAGTTTACTTGGGGATTCTCTTTAGAGATTAACAATTTCAGAAAAAAAAAAAAAAAAAAGTTATATCAGATACAGTTCCCAAGGGGCCAAATGCCATGATTAACTGAGGACATGATTAACTGAGGAAAACTGCAAATATAAATAGACACATATGGGGCTGGGAAGAACTAAGAAACCGTGTTGCAAAGGGGTAAGCCCATTTTTACCCTAAGTCACTAGCAATTTCTGTCACTGTTATAGCCGCTGCATTTCATAATTTAGATAAACTCGTGGGACCAGATTATTGGCCAGTGAAAATTAAAACAGATCTACTAACAACCATGAAGTTGTGGTCAGCTGACATTTGGAAAGGCAAGTTGATCTCTTCCTACTAAAATATTTCATGTTGCACTGCAAATTGCCCAGCATTTGAAACAGAGATGAACTTGAACGTATTCCTTTACAGTTGTATCCACTTTCATGTGGTGTGAAATGCAGCAGGTTTCAAGGATTGAATTTTAATGTCAGTAGCTGTTAACCTATAGAGTCCCAGTTGCATCAGACACACTGTGAGTCAATATGAGTTCATTCTGATGGAGGATCTGGTCTCACCAAAGACATTAAGTAAGAAATTCCTGCCTATTGAGAAGCACCAGGATACTCATAATCACTCCTGCATTTTTCATCAAGCACCTTCCCAGGGTGTCTTTGTACACCACTTGGAGATGATCCCAGGCCTCTCAGTGGAAGAGATGCTTTGAGCTTTCTAAAGTAGGTGGCATTTCTCTCACCTTAATTTAAAAGATCTATGTCTAGTCTCAGAGAAAAATCAGAATTTATCGGACAAAATAAAGTGCCATTCGCCCCATCTGCCTCCGTCACCAATGAGCTGAATGAGCTTTTGGAGGTGTCCATGTATCTCCCTTGTCTATGGAGGAAACCGAGATAGCCAGCTTAAATATGCAGCTAATTTTCATTGGTTCAGGTTGGGTGACATGTGTCCCATTCTCAATAATGCAATGCACAGATGTCTCCAAGGCCAGGAGTTGCATTCCAAAGCCCAGAGTGTCCATTCCCACCTCCAGGAGCTGTGCTTAACGTCCACTTGACTGCACTTACTTGGATTTAGGTCACCTGGGAGCCTGGATCAAATTCCCACCAGTTCAGACCATGTCCACAGTGGTCACTCATGTGTTCCCAAAGGCCTGTGTGAAAAGACTTTGGAGGAAGGATCTTACAATAAGTTATTTTTGGCAGCTCTTTTCGTAATAGAAATTGCCCACAGTAATTTTTGTATGAAAGATATTTAATATGATGGACACTAAGTGTCAGATAAACCTCCATACCTTTCTGCAAGCAAAAATAATAGCACCTTGGAATCAGATAAAAGAAAATGCGGGAGGCTACCCAGCCCAGGACTGGGATGCAGCAATTTCACAGAGCCTTTTCTTCCTGCCCCTTCCCTTCCAGGTCACTTCTTAGACTTTTATGGACATTTCCTTCCATCGATTTTTCAGTCACAGAAAAAAAAATGTACCGACAAAACTTGATGACTGGGGTGATGCTACTGAGGAGAGCTTGCCCTGTCAGCTTGCTATTTCTGGCTGGGTCTTTCTAAACTTGTGGATGGCTCTGCAAGCCTTATTTACACTTATTTACTAAACTCCATCTGACAGAGAACACGGCAGTTTACTTACCCTCCTCTCTGTCGCTTTGCAGGAGGACTCACACAGGCAGAAACACAGTGCCCAGTGAACGTCAGAAAATGTGATGGGAATGAGTGTGAATCCCTGCTGTTAGCGGTAGGGAAGAGGAAAAGGAGCAATATCTGTTCAGATATTTTCAGGTAGATCCCTGTCAGAAACCCCTGGGAACTTGCATAAGGACAGAGATGCTTTTTACCAGGCAAAGATTGTACCCTCCTGTAATTCAGGCTGTTTCCCAGAGTAGAGGGTGTCACATTTTGAGGTGGAACAGACCAGCTGCTCAGCAAAGTAGAACAGTACTTAGATAACAGCACCAGGCAGCAAAGAGAAATTCTGCATGGAAATGAAATGGCTAGGAAAATTGACGCAGGTAGGATGTAATTTCTCAGCAGTGTGCAGTCACAACACCTGCAGGAACACCATTAATCCAATAAAAGGCACCACCTGCTTCACTGAATTCAAGAACGCCCCAAGCACCATGATGTTCCCCAGGGACTCTGCAGCCGAAATAGAGAGAAGCCTGTGCATCCCTAGACAATTCCCTAGAGCAGCCCCTTCCCAAAATTTTGGGTTCCTGTAGAGTTTGCCACGTGTTGTTTGGATGAGCTCCTACATGCTGGTTGACTAGCTATCAAAAGAGAGGTATGCTTCCAATTCCCAGCAGAGACCTTATGGCTCTTTTGTTTTTGAAGATAAAACTAAACGATCATAATCCAAGCAAATCCTCCTAAATTTGCCAGATGTTTCCAAACTGAAACTTTTAAGGATTTCCCATTATAAGACTTGTATGTCTACACACATCTCCTGCAAAGGTTTCCTAGGCCTTCTAATGAGTGTAAATCTACTGCAATTGCAATTAGGGCAAAGACAAGTAATGGAGGGATCATTAAAATCCTCTGGATGACAGAGCACTGGAACAGGTTGCCCAGAGTACTTGTGGAGTCTTCTTTGGAGATTTTCTAAATCCTCCTGGGATTCTTGTACAACGTGCTTTAGGTGATCCTGTTCAAGGAGGGGGTTGGACTAGATGATCTCCAGAGGTCCCTTCCAACCTCGGCACTTCTGTGTCTCTGAAGAATTATCCTGCCACTAAGATCATTTAAAAGTCAGATCAAGGGGGAAGGAGATCTGCAGAGCATGAAGGTATGGCCCTGATGGTATCATTCTAGCATCAGCTGCTCTACAATACCCCAAGAGTCACATTAAACCCAGTGAATACATTTCAGAGATCCCTCCCACAAAGCACCTCCAATTAAGCATTAATTAGCTGCAACACATAACAGCATAGCAGACACTCTGCTGCTCAGTTATACACATACACTGCAGACACTAATGAAATGCTGAGCATGATTTACGAACACAAACACACTTAGCATTGGGCTTCTCACTGGTATCTAATTTTGTGCAAAACAAAGACGACTGCCGTGCTGCTGATCATGGTTGCTGTTCTCAAATGAATGCCTCCCTCAATGATGCAATTACACAGTAATTTATGGGCAGCAGAAAAGGCAGAAGCACAGAAATGCCCTGCATAAAGTGACTTCTCCTCACCCAGTGGAAGCAGAAGTTGGTGTGACCCATGTGGATGTCAGTTCCAAGAAGCCTCAGCGCCGCTATTCCCTCAGGCTCCTGCTCTTCTATCTTTATATATTGCATTGGCCCGTAACACTACCTCCTGTCTTTGGCTCTCTCCTTTTACTTGGGGCTGGTTTTCCACAGATACAGGCATTTTCTTTTCCACCTCAAAGTTTTGTCAAGGTAATATTTAAAGCCTTATGTAGATATGGGACATTCTGAAATCTTAGATGCATCGCAATTGCTATTTTGGTTTCTTTTTTCCCTCTCCAGTGCTGCAACTGTCATATATAAAAAACAGGCCCAGATCATGGAGCTACTGGATCAAGTCCAGAGATGGACTATTAAAGTGATGAAGGTTCTGGATCGTCTCTGCTATGAAGAGAGGTTGAGAGAGCTGGGACTGCTCAAACTGGAGAAGAGAAGACTGAGAGGGATCTTATCAATACCTTAAAGGAGGATGAGGCCAGACTATTTTCAGGGATAACCAGTAACAGGACAAACTGAAACACAGTAGGTTCCAAAGTGCTCTAGGTGACCCTGATTGAGCAGGATGATTAGACTAGATGATCTCCAGAGGTCCCTTCCAACCTCAGTCATTCTGCAATCTGTAATCTATGATCTATAATTCCAGAAAAAAATGAGTTATCTGTATTTTAAAAAGATGAATATTTTTGGTTCAAGGAAACAAAGGAGGGAGAGAGTCTCAATGCAGCTTTTATAAGCAAGGGAAGAGGCTCTTCATAGCCTTCACAGCACTGTGATATTCAGGACAGAACAGTGGCTGGATTTTCAAACAACTTCATAGCACATAGCGCAACCTTATAGCACTTGCAAGTGGACATGATGGTTAATTATACACTGATAATTTAACCAGTGCCAAGGAATGCTGAAGGGCACTGAAACTCAATCATCTATAGCAATAGTTTTTTAGAATGGTTGCGTTATCATAGGGCTTAAGTCCGTGACCAGCAGTTCTGAAGCTTCACAGTTTCTATGATACAGGGAAAATGGATTTTTCCCTATGTATTTTTTGAAGAGTGGTCTTTTCAGATGATAAACTATAGTCATTCAAAAGAAATTTTGAATTAGAGAATTCAGACTGAAAGCTAGAGTTCTGCAGTTTCAGTAAAGATATTCAGAAAAAAAAAGTTGTGAAAAATATTGTTCTACAGAAGTCCATTTTTCACTTTTTTTGGGAGATAGGAGACATAAATGCTAC
The DNA here is from genome assembly GCA_003342815.1 of Eudromia elegans. Classification (NCBI taxonomy): domain Eukaryota; kingdom Metazoa; phylum Chordata; class Aves; order Tinamiformes; family Tinamidae; genus Eudromia; species Eudromia elegans. The sequence continues at coordinate 1,866,601 of PTEX01000085.1, read as the reverse complement.
TGATCTTAGATTTATGACATGTTCAGAGCATGCAATGGATCATGAAGAAGAGACAACTTTCCCCTCTCCTTCTATCCCATCAACCCATATTCTGAGTGATCTAGAACTAGAAGGAAGGTGGATAATTAGCCCTAATGAAAGGCAGGACTTATTAATGCACGTTCATGACTGATGCACATCTATCACACGCTGAGAATACACATCTATCAAGCCCAAGCCAGAGTCTCTACTACTAACTGTGATGTAGTTCATTTACAACATACAGGATCAACGTAAAGTCCTCCAAGGTCCAGTCCACATACAGGTCTCCACTTTCATTGTGCTATTCATTGAAGGTTATCTTTTGCTTTGAAGGAGATGTGATGTATTGAGCACTGCCAGTGTGACATCCACTTGGCCTAACTTATGGCCAAGGATTTGTGGCCTTGTGTATGAGGACAGCAGACAACGGGTTTATTTTGAAAACAAGTTGATATATTGATTGTAATAACTAATGTGAAGTGTGCTGACCAGGACAATTGTCAAGATACAAAAATTACTGGAATGATAATAAAAAGGTATGTCTTTTACTGGAAGCATTTCTGTAGTGAAACCAACTGCAAAGAGAGACGCAAGACAATCTTGCCAGTAATGGGTATCATTTATCACCGTCACAGATTCATGGAGCTGTTTCGCACACCTGAGGCTGCTAATGTAGTGGGGAACAAGGGGAGTTATCCAAAAGGCCAACATATGGCCAGTAAATCTGGAGGAGCTGAGCACTGATAAATTCCCGGTAATAATTCAAGATGCTTCTACCAGAGTTTTGGGGCTGTGCTGCCCCTGTTGCCCTGTAAAAAAAGGTCTCGAGATAAGGGACTAAAAGCATCTTCTCAGTGATGATTTACACAAAAATCACCGTGTCCAAAAAATGTGAAACTCAGCTTTAAGAGTAAGGATTGCTGGATGAGACACTGGCAAGCGGTTAAGCCTGGTTTTGTTTATTTGATTTTCATTTTACTTTCTAAAAATCAGAGAGAAACCCATAATAATCAGTGTAGTCACCTCCAAACAACAGTTCTCATACCAAGAGAAAAGTTGCAACTCATCTCTGGAGGAGTCTTGTTCCTTCTACCAATCATACATTGCCAGGCAGCAAGTTAAATTGAGGGATCTAACACTTCTGTCACTTCCACTGAGACCTGTGAACGTCACAGTGATTGAAATGAACAGAGTATTTCAATTAAAAGATCACAGAGTGGAAAATTAATGTTTTAATTTTTATTTTACTGGTCACTTTTTACAGGAACTCTGGCTTATTTCTTCAGCCCTCAAAGGTGTGCAAGAAAATAATCAAGACATAATATTTTTATTTTTTTTCTTCCTTGCTAAAATACTTAGCAATAAATGGTTGTTAAGATTAAGGATTGAAACAAAGCACAGTTCTGGGGTTAATTCCACCCTGCTATTTTTCAGGATGATGCTAAGAAACTGAAATTGGACCTTTTTGCAGGGAAATCGCGTGGGGAAAAGTAAGCCCTACACAAAGTTCCTTTGCTTGGCCTGAATCATTCTGCAGAGCTTCTGCCTCACCTTGTCCAGAAGAACTGGGCAAAAAATCCATCCAACTGACAATAACACTTAAAAGGATGAAAGCCCAGGGCAAAATATTCATATATATTGAAATGAATGTTTTTCCAAGCCACCTAACAGTCCAGAAAAAACCCTTCTGTCTGCCCAAGGCAACACCAAAGATTTATGGGGCTAATGCTGCTGCCAGAAATCAGATGGAAGTCTGAGCACCAAGCTGAGGAGTCACGAATAACCCTGCAGGATGAGGAGGCTGTGCAGGCCAGAAGTGAATGTTGAACAAAGCAGGTGAATCTGCTGAGAAATAGAAATCCCTTCTATAGTAAGAGACTGTGTTTTGCAAACGAACAAGAAATCTTACTCTACACTAAGCTGGCCTGCTTTCTCTTTTTCTCTTCCTTTCCTTTCCTTGCCTTGCCTTGCCTTGCCTTTCCTTCCCTTCTCTTCCCTTCTCTTTATTTCCAAGCTTATTGCATTATTGCATTTTGGGAGAGGGTATTTTGAGTTCATCAGCTGCCTTTCCATCCTACCTGACTTCTCCTCCCACACTTGACCTGGCTCGTCTTGTCCAGCTACCTGCCTGCAGGCAGAGCTTTCAGTGATAATGGCCATTGAGGCTGGCAAGCAAGGACCATCACTTCAGGTTTTCCTGATGGACAAACCACAGTTTTGCTGAAAAAACAGAAACGAGAAATAGTCCCATAAAAAATTCAATGTTGCAAATAAAATTTTTCACTTTTTTCACCTTAGAAATAATTTAATCTCAGTTTTTCTTTTTTTTAAACCCATTGCAGGGATTTATTGGTATCATGGACAGAGGTAACTGCAAGGACACGGGAATCAATTTGTTTTTATATCCACAGTTTTGTAGTCAAGGGACAACTACTGCATGACTGTCAGCAAAATAACTTGATATAATGATTCCCATTCTCTGGTCTTTCTATCCTGTGAGATCTGCAAGGACACCATAAGAAATCTGCAGCATGTCCATGGAAGTCCTGCGAACACAGTGGTACAAAAGCAAAACCTGGTGGTAGATCAAGCAGGGTTGCTGGAGCAATATTGGTATGCAATAGATGCCTGCTGGCCTGATAACGAACCAAGTAGCAAAATGTGCAGGCTTCTCTTTCCCTCTTCTTGATCTCACACAAAGATACAATGAGTCTCCTTGGAAGATCTATTTTTTTCCCCCCCATCTTTGGATAGGGTTACACTTAAGCCCAGAGAAAGCAGCTGCTGCAGAAGGTGAATAATCCTCAGATTCCACCTATGATTTCAAATCTCTCTCCCTCATATGTGTTCACATTCTCATCCTCGTTTGTAGGTCAGATATTAGTATATTAAAAAAAAAATAGTGAGATAACTTTCTTTAGATCTGGAAAATAATTTGAGAAGTAAAACTTTGCCGCACTCCATTCAATCCTGTCACAGTGAAGCTAATCTGATCTAATCTGAAAATTAATCTGGTGATCATCACTATCTAACCTTTCTCTACAGTCTGTGGCAAAGGTGTAAGCTGAAATGGAGAGGAAGATGTACAAAATAAATCAACATTTTGAAAAATAGGTGCGTCCCAGGTGTGAGGGAATGAAGAAAGCTGAGACAGGGACACAGCTGGAAGCCTGCCTGGAGATTGATGGGAACAATCTTATTGAACATGGGGAAATGCACTAGGATTTGATCAGTGGCAACTTAGTGATTCCCAAAATGAATCAAACTGCTGCTGTTTTCCTGTGTTCTACCCCCTACTCACCATTCTGATTTGTTTTAGGAGGTCACCAGTGTTTTAATGGAAAAAAAATTATCTTGTCCTTCTGCTGGTGGGATAGCTCAGCTTCCCTCATTGGCTCTAGGGAGGCTCTTCCCATCGAGGAGTTGCCATCATGGGATTGAGTTGCACCAACTAAACACAGAGGAAAAGGCTCTGGCAGTTGAGCTGCCGCCTGAGAGGAGGGAGAAAGCTTGATGAAGTGGCCAAAGAGGTTATTACAATGTGCAGCCTTCTGCACACTCCTGCTAGCACATTTATGGCTTCACTTGGGTGAACTGCAGCATTTAGAGCCCCTTCGGCTCAGTGGTCCTTCAGCCCTTATGGGGTATAATTTAGCACTGAGATCCATTACATTGGCAGCTACTCAAATCACACCAGCTGAGATCTGGCCTTCAGTGGTCCATTAGACCCACTAGCCCAGGTAGGAAACTACTCCATGCATTAAAACCACCTTCACCACACTCCTCCTTCTCCAGCTCTTTTTGCACACATCACCTCCTCCACCTTAGGGGAGTTATGCTGGACTTGCACTATTGCAACAGTGAATAGATTCCAGTTCTCTATGGAGAAAATAGGATGTGTTTCCTCTTTGGCTTTTCTCTTGCCCTTGAAGAGCCAAGATTATTCTGCCATCCTGTGCGGTTGCCACTGAATTGGCGATGAAACAGAAGCACGCAGGGAGCAGGATAAGCCAGGATGAGCCAGCTGAGCCGCAGAGGATCAGAGAGATCATTTTTCTCACACAAACGTCCACAAAAATGAAAAGTAATGAGCTGAGCTCTCCTCACCAGCTTTTTCTAGTACAAAGCATTGGGCAGCCAGTCAGGTGGAGAAAAAAAAAAGTATTTTTCTTCTTTCCTTTTATTTTTAGCCAAAAAGTGTATTCAGTCCAAGAAAAGAAAATTTGTCATGTTGGTGGCTAGCTTTTCCCTGCTCAAGCAACAGTCTTGAAAGGGCAGCTGATGCTTATTTGAAAAGAACAACTTGTTCAGACACAAATCTTGCATCCCCAAGGAGACACTTTACTAACTGCTCCAAATGGGTCACTTCATAGAATCATAGAATCATTATGGTTGGAAAAGACCTACAAGATCATGGAGTCTACCCGTAAACCTTTCAACACCATCCTGCTAAACCATGTCCTTAAGTGCCTCATCTACACAGTTCTTCAACACTGCCGGGCACGGTGACTCCACCATTTCCATGGGCAGCCTGTTCCAATGCTTGACTGCTCTTTCCATGTAGAAATTCCACATAGTGTCCAACCTGAATCTCCTCTAATGGTCTCTTAAGACCATTCCCTCTTGTCTTATAGGTAGTTATTCTGAAGAAGAGATCGACCCCCAACTCACTACTATTTCCTTTCAGGTAGCTCTAAGAGAGTGATAAGGTCTCCACTGAGTCTTCTCCGGACTAAATAACCTGAACTGCCTCAGCTGCTCCTCGTAAGTTCTGTGTTCCAGCCCCTTCACCAGTTTTGTTCCCCTTCTTTGGACAGGCTCCAGCACCTCAATGTCCTTCCTGCAGTGAGGGGACCCAAACTGAACACAGTATTCTTCTCCCGTCAACCTTGGGGCAAGTAGAGCAGTGGCTGATTAAGAACATGGGGAAAAAGCCATACAGGATGAGGCAAAACCTTGCACGGAAATGAAGCTGTAGAAAAACCGCAGTGGGTCAGTCATAATTTTCCAGGAGCCTTCAGCTGGGGTCAGTGAGTCTACAATTGTCTGCTACGTTTCAGCTCTAGTTGCAACACTGATTGCATCTGTGCTGTTAAACAGTTCAGGTCTAGGATCACAATTATATCCTGCTGTCCTGCTGGCTTTTGCAAAGATAGCAGAGGGATTTGAGCAGAACTAGATCACCTGAAAAGACTGTGCAGAGAGGAGGGTGGTCATGCAGTGATCCCTGCTGCATTGGAGATCATTTTATCTTTATCTTATAGATGCAGTCATATCAACTGTGATACCTTCAGATCACTGCAGATGTAGAGAAAGGGAAATGCCCCTCTGAACCATTAGTAGAGTTGTTTGTTAGAAATATCTGAGCTTCCCTTGCAATTAGTTATGTAGACGGAACTTGAGTGTGAGAACTATACCCAGGAGACAGTATTCATGCTTTCCAGCTTTAGGTATATAGCTAAATGAATGCCCTGTCATTCTGTACAATATACGGAGGGACATTGTAGGTGGGATTGATTTATCTGCCTTAAGATATCTACTGTTCAGGTGTCTACCTCTAAAACTGTCATCTGGTTTCCTTTGGGAATAGAGATCTGCTCAAGAGAGTCAGCAGAAGTAATGCCAGAGGTCCACCCACCCTAAGAGAGGTGTCTACTTTTTGTCAGCTAAATCACCCACTCAACTTGGATCGATAAGGAGAACCCAAAGTGACCTGCTGAGATGGACATAACTATATTGCAGGCACTCTTCCTAGGTCAGATAAATTTCACATATAGAAGGCAATTTGCAGAGGTTGTGCGGCCTGAATGCACTATATATCCCTCTGAAGAAGTCTTAGTTCCCTTCAGTGACTCCATGAGAAACCTCAGATGATCATCTAGCTGGATGTGTGTGTGTGTGTGTGTGGGGGGTGTCTATTAGGCTAGGAAATCTAAGTGATACAGTCCTATTTTGAATGTAAAACTTTCTGTGGAAATATCATTTTAAAAACAGATCTCATCTATCCGACATCTCATATAGTGCAGGCTATCACATTCCACTCAACAACTCCATTAATGGGTGAAATGATTACCATTACCTCCTTGCAAATGGCACAACTGTACTGCCTGGTCTGTTAGGTGTATAGCCCCAAGACTTTAAAAGTATCTGGACAAAATCTGGAGGAGAAAAGTTTTCTTCCTGAAACAAACACACCTTTTCATTGGCAGGTCATGTGATTCACTCCAGCACTGACCCAATTACTCATTACTCAATTGGTGAAAGAGGAAGAAGCAATGATTGTTAAAAGACAGCATACAAGATCAGCAAAGGAAAACTAGCGGAGAAATTCAAAACACAACTAAATTCTATGAAACATGAAGTCAAATATGAACCTGAAGCTATCTGTTGGACCAGGTTTTCTGTGTGGGAAAATTTGCTATGGAAAGGTTTTTTTGGTAGAAGATCAACACACTAGTGTCCAGCGAGTGACATACAGATTCCTGCTTATAAATTGCCCAGCAAATACTTATGCACATCCTACAAAAGCCCTCTAATTAAATTATAATTAAATGCAACACATTAGGCTTAGCAGAAACTCTGCTACTGAGTTATATACATGAACTACAGACAACCTAATGAAATACTTGACTTTGATTTACAAACATGAATGCTGCTAGAGCTGGGTTTTGTGCTGGTATCTAATTTTGCACAAAACAAAGAAGGCTGGCGTGCCTCTGCTAATGGTTCCAGCTTTTTAATGAATACTTCCCACGATGATGTAATTACCCAGTAACTTACAGGCAGAAAAGTGACGCACACACAGAAATGCTTTGAATGGAGGGAACTTCCCCTCCTGGCAGTAGAAAAATGCTCTGCCTGCTCTCCCATGGTGTACCCCCTTCATCAATCGCTGTGATCTCAATTCAGTCCTCATTGCTATCATCGCAAATCTTATGTCTCATCTAAAGTGTAAGATACACCAAGTACAGATCCTGTTATGTCATACCTATTATGGTCAAGATAACAAAGGGACACAGGTGTAAATTGTTAAGACAAGATTGTAGATGGTATGTTACAGTAGTGAGCTCATTTATGCTGGTAATTTCTGACTGAGCTCCTCAATGTCATATTCAGTCATTATGAAAACAAAATCATTAATAGATTCATAGATTATTAACCTTTATGGTGAATATAAGGAATCTCCAGATCCAAGAGTAGAATAAGCTTGGGATTATTTTCCTTTTTTTTTTTCTTTTCCCCTTCCTAGATGCTTAGCACTTCCAATGCAGAAGATGGCCTGCAATATCAGAATGAAAACTATGAAATAATTATCTTCATTTTCATTAAATGGAGTGCTGACTAGCGCACTGGACAGTTCCGACAGACTTTGTTCTTTATAATAGCATTCATTTTCTACTGGGCTTTTCAGTGGGATTTCCTTTAGCATCCACAGAAAATGGTAGGTGTTGTAGTGCCATCTCTTGCAAGTCTTAAACTGTGTGGCCACAAAAAACACATGGGCAGAATAAAAGTCTTTCTGCAGGTTTCACACAGAAAGGTCTCCAGAGTGCTAATTAGAGAAGCTGCTAGATCGACAGAAGTAGATCACCAAACTGAGCATGTATCTAGTAAAGCAGATTAAGTTATCACAGTATCACAGAATTACGGAAGGGTTGAGGTTGGAAGGGACCTCTAGAGATCATCTAGTCCAACCCCCCTGTTCTAGCAGGGACACCCAGAGCACAGGGCACAGGGTGGCATCCAGGCAGTTTTTGAACATCTCCAGAGAAGGAGATTCCACAGCCTCTCTGGGCAGCCTGTTCCAGGGCTCTGTGACCCTCACAGCAAAGAAGTTCTTCCTCACATGGAGATGGAACTTCCTATGTTTCAACTTGTATCCATTACCCCTTGTCCTGTTTCTGGCCACCACCAAGAAGAGTTTCGCCTGCTCCTCCCTACTTTCTCTCCTCAGATACTTATGCATAGTGATCAGATCCCTTCTCAGTCTTCTCTAGGCTAATGAGGCCCAGCTTGTTTACTCTTTCCTCGTCAGGTAGGTAGTCCAGTCCCTTAATAATCTTTGTTGTTCTACGGTGGACCTTTGCTGTCAACCAATACTCCCAAATCCCTCTCCATGGAGCTACTTTCCAGCAGGCTGGCACCTAATCTGTACTGGTGCCTGGGGTTATTCCTGCCCAGGTGCAGGACCCTGCACTTGTCCTTGTTGAACCTCTTGAGGTTTCTCTCTGCCCAACTCTCCATCCTGTCCAGGTCCCTCTGGATGGCAGCACAGCCCTCTGGAGTGTCCCCCACTCCACTCAGTTTGGTGTCATCAGCGAACTTGCTCAGGGTGACCTCTGTGCCCTTATCCAAGTCATTGATGAACAAATTGAACAGCACTGGGCCCAACACTGACCTCTGGAGACACCAGTGGCCACAGGTCTCCAACTAGACTCGGCCACATTTATTACCACCCTCTGAGCTCTGCCATCCAGCCAGTTTTCAACTCACCCCACCATCTGCACGTCCAACCTACACTTCCATAGTTATATCCATGGCTATTCTCTGACAGCAAAGCTGAATGGTGTGGTCTGTGTCCTAAATCACTGCGCTCACTTCCTAAAATATAGTGGTTGCACCCACTGAATTTTGTGTACCTACAGGCTACTGGGAATAGTCCCTGATCCATTTTAATCCCAGTCTTCAGCAACAAGCCTCCTCCCAGTACTTTTTCATTTAGCCTGAATGACCAAATGACTCAGTCTGACCAACAGAAAAAACAAACAACAAAAAAAGATTGCCTGGAGATAGGAAACAATGACTTAAAGATAGCTTAAATTCCAAGCCATCTTCATTTCTGGGGTAGTGAAGCAAGATTCATTCACGCCTGCTTTTTGAAAGTGTTTTCCTCAGTACCTGAGAGAAGTCAAGATTCACACAAGCGGATGAAGAAGGCAGAAAAGCAGTGGTGTGAGGTATTTATCTGCCATGGTAGAGTCAGGTTCGCCTTTCCAAGGACTGCTTTGATTTCTCTGCAGTGACCCACCCACTGAAAACACAAAGCAAATTGCTGAAATGCTGAATTTATACTGCTTTAAACACAGGAGTATTAAGCCCAGGTAGAGTTCATGCTGCTGCACCATTTTCAGCATCTGGATTGGTATGTTTAATCTTAGTTTAATTACTTCCTCTCTGCACTGTGACTCTTCTCTTTTTAGATCACAGATACCTTTCTCACAGCTCTAAAAATAAATGTCTTATTCTTCAACGCGGAGAAGGCCACTGTTCTCCAAATGAGTCCAGCAACACAGACAAGAGAATTTTGAAAACGCTAAGCTTCGCTGAAGCGTTTGGAGGCTTCAGATACTCATGCTGGCATGGTACTTTGAGATTCCCAGAGTGGAAGACATGGATGAATTGTCTCAGGCACTGGATGAAAGAGAAGCAAACAAAAGAATTAATGGTAAGGAGAGGTGAAATAAACAAGTTCATTACCTCCCCAGAGGTAGGCTGAGTTGATTTTATGAATGTAGGGAGCCTGTTCTTATCCTTACACATGCATTTGTGAAACACAGTGTGACTGCTGCATCTCTGTATGTGTGCCTTGCCAAGAAGAGCGGGTGTGGGGAGACTTAGTACACCTGACATTTTCTGCAGGAACACTCATGGAACCAAACCCATCTTTCTGGAGGGCTCTGTGTACACTGCGGCTAGCTAAAGAACCAGCAAGGTCAGAGACTGCGTTGGATATAGTCCTAGAAAACCATCCAGGCGCACTAAATAAAACAGAAGCCAGTAAGCATCTGGGGAGAAGTGATCTTAATGCATTCAGATCAGAAATGTCGCCAGCAGAAGGCTCAAGCAACAAAGCTCAGAATGTAAGACCATGGGAAATTTTACCTCAAACAGAGGTCCCTATCTGTGGGAAAACTAAAGTGGTCATTGAAAATTTCTGTTCTTCCATTCTTCCCGTAGTGCTAAGTGGATGGGAGGAAACTCTTCTTGGGAATTCTCCCCTGCGACAACAGAAGAAATTTTGATATGAAGAAGGATGAAAAATGCTTAACAGTAAATGCTGCACTGACAATACTGCTTCGCTGGACATAGGAGAACTTACTGGTTATCACGGAGTATGGAGTCCACAGTCCAAAGTAATTTCTAGCCTATAAATAATTGCTAATGAATTGGTCTGAACACTGAGCTGGTCATCTTCAGTCCTCCCTATACCAGCAGAGAGAAACAAGCATCTAATAAAGACTTGCCCTCCGGGACAAGAAGAGACACATCAAGCAGTGCCTGCGGCTCACTATTGTGTTTGGAGGGCAGACAAATACTATGTCAAGTCCCTGTAAATAACCTCCTTCCTTTCTTGGCAAGTGTGGGGACAATTTAAAAGATTTGGACTCTTCAAGTGATAGCATGCATGAATTCTAGTTCAAAACCCACTTTCTTTTTTGTCTCCAATAGCAGCTAATTAGCTACAGCAAGCCAGGAGCAAAACATGCTGTTGAACTCATGATCTCTACAAACTAGTCACCAAATTAAATAGGCAACCTAGGAAACTGGGAAAGCCCTTTCTTCAAGCTTACCTTTATGATTTAAACTTTTTCCAAGTCCCACATACTAAAAAAAGGGTTGATTGGAGGTGAATTACTGTCTAAAATCCACCTAATCCAGAAGTAATGCCAGTTTAAAAAAATATTCATTAATTTTTGAAAACTATGGCTTGAATATTAAGCAACTCCATGTAGCTCCAATGCCCCCTTTTCCCCCTTGGAATCATTTGCATTAGATGATCTCTAGAGGTCCCTTCCAACCTTAACCATTCTATGGTTCTATGATTCTATGATTTGCTCTTCTTTCCTTCTCTACATGCAACGGCTTTTACTTTTTTAAACAAAAATATTGCTGATCCACAAAGTTCTTAGAAGAATGCTTACAACATACTTCCCTTAAGCAGATTTCTAGAGAGGGAAATTGAAGACAGAGGCTCAAAAAATTTACTGGTCCACCTACTGCTCAGAATAATCTACTGCTAAGATGGCAAGGGCTGAACAAAACAATTAAAATATCTAAGTTAATTCCAGTGAAATCTAACCATCAAATACTTCGCAGAAAGTAAATGTTGCTCACGCATCTGGTGGGGAAGAATGTGAGAAATTAAATAGACAACTATAAAATACTCTGGGTAGGAAAATGGACATGTGAATTACCCACAGTAAACAAGCTTTGCTAACAAATCAGTGGCCACCTAGGGCTTCAGATTTGTCACTACGTGGTTATTCTCAACCTGGCAGCAGCAGGAGGGAAACAAGTTTACAGCTGCTGAATCCAGTGAGCATTGGATTAGGCAGTTAATTTGGCTAAGAGGGTTAAACAGGAAGATTTTTTTTCCCTCGTGCTTCATGTTGTGTGATCCACAGGTCAAAAGTTTTTGCTCTTCCCCAAGACTTAAGTGGAATTTATAAAGTAGGGAGTTCTCAGCACCTGAAGAAGAGAAAGTGGGTGATTCCATGGGCACTGAAATGCTGAAATCTAGTTTCTCTTGAAACTGCATCACACAATGTTTTAGTTGATTATGCTAATGATATAGACTCAGCTCTAGATGCCAGAAGGGGAGTGTCTGAAATGTCTCATTTATGAAAATAAAAAAAACAAAAAAACAAACTTGAACAAGAATTTCTGTTCTCTTAGACACCAAAGGGAAACAGAAGAGAAAATTTGCTTCTTTGGTGTCTAGGAGGGGCATGGCCATTCTCCTGCTGCAGTCTTTCTCTAAGAGGACTCACTGATTATGTCACTCCACCTGGAATTCCATTCATTTTCTCCCAAGCTTGTGAGAAAGCTCACACATTTTCCTTCTGCCAAATTTGTCTACAATTGACAAATGGACTCAAAAGTCACGGGAAAGGAACAACTGACAGACTTAAAAATAGTGTGCAGTTTCATCTGACTAAGTCTAGCTGAGCAAAACCCATCAGCAGTGAGTTACGACACCCAGAGCTGCAGAGGCTGCCAGGAAAAGAATGAGGTGCTCAGGCAGATCTCAGATACTTGCAAGAGAAACATCAAGACAAAAATGCCTGTGCAACCATCACAGGCCTGAGATACAAGGGAGACACTTAAAAGGAAATGACGAAGCCAATACTTAGAATGGGAGGAGAGTCATAAAGTGAAGAATATAAAACTGGGGCAGTAGTTAAAAAAAAAAAAAAAAAGATGGAGGAAAGTCTAATAAAAATAGACTGGCTGGTAGTACAAGCTATTGCACTAAGACAAGTAGGAGATGGGGAGATGTCTGGAGCATAGACTGAATTCTTCACCGTTATTTTCTATGAAAATTCATGGAAGATATAGAGAGTGAGAAAGCAGAAAAAACTTCCAGTAGGGGTGAAAGAAGATGATCGATGAAAAGATAAATGGTTCCATCTATTTTCAGAAAGGGAAAGAGGGGACGGTTCATAACAGAAAACTTTGGGTTAGGCAACTCTACGATTTAGCCTGATGAAGTTGGGCAATGGCCTCTGTCATGTGAGTATCCACAATGAGGTTCAGTCTGGGAAGAAAAAAGAGTTCCCAAGAATCATCAAGTAGCAGAATTTAATTTATGAGATGAAAAATGTTTGGTCCTTTGTCAGTACTCGGAAAAGACAAAGAAGATGCATCATCAGGACAAGAGAATCACGGGAATTTTAGTGGGTGTTATTACAGTTTTCTTCTCCTTTTAAGGGAATGAGCAGTGGTCGGTTTTGACAATAACACACATAATCTTTCATACTGTCCACAACCAATTACGCCTGTGAGCTGGGTTGGGTATGGCCAGATTAATAACAGAGGTATCAAGTACCTTCAGACAACCTGCTATTAGGCTTGGCTTCGTCACACCTACCTAAGAAGTGGGCATCCACTCTAAGCTAGCTGGTCTTGGCTCCTTTCTCAGTCAACTAAAGGAGATTGGCACCTCTAAAGATGATTCATCTCCCTCTCGCCCCACTTCTGAGATACCAAGCTTAGGATGGGATGACTCATCCTCTGGAGATACCATTCAACCTCTACAAGTTACTGAGGGAACTTACCAGGTTCCCTTCAGTAAAAGCATAACTTTGAGTTGATCAAAAGTATAGTCATAGTATAAATCAACTGTGATGCTTGGACAACTTCTTGCTGTTCACGACATGAGTCTTCTGAGTTTATGAGATGGGGACTATCCCTTCAATAGTACCCTACTATGTGGCAGGGATAGCCTTGAACCCAAACACACACACGCACCCCACTGCAAGAGTGCCATTGGGTCCAAGCTCACTTTATACTTCTGATCTCTTGATATAATTTATAGCTATGGGAAAGAACAGATTTTTCAGATTTTGAAAATGAGGGACAATATGCTGTCTGTTTTTCTCATGGTCACTGGTGTGCAATAGTAGGTTATCCAGCTTTGGGAGACTGGGAGAGCCACAGGGGTCTTCTGAGACTCCCCACTGCTGCAGTTTGCAGATACAGCTGCATGAGCAATTTCCATACAAATGACCTTGAGGAAAATATTAATAATATGCTAATGGTTCATTTGCATGTGCTGCTGAACATGTTGTCAATTCAAACAAAGAGTTTGCAACTGGAGAGGCAGAACAAGCTCTGTGAATAACTCTTACAATGAAAATAAAAAACATTGGCGGCAAGCTTGTGTTTTTTTAATTTTTTAATTTTTTTTTTTTTGCAAAACGCTTTGAGTGCCAGGACACTTAAGAGGCAACGGGACTTGGGTATAGTAAAAATGATACTCAGGATTCAGAGATTAATTTCAATCCATTTTCACCTTTCATCTCCTGATGATTTCCCATATGGTATGGCATTTCCTAAACATCAGAAATGCAGACTTCCTAATTTTGAGAATCTGAGCATCATGAACATGTTGCATTTATGTTTCCCTTAAAACCCTCTAAAATCTGAGTTGAGTTTTCAACAATCAGATACACTCAACAGAGTGAAACCAACCCAGTCTGAAACCAGGTTAGACATTTTAACTGTGCCGTATCCCTCCTTCCCTCGGATCTATGATACTTCCAAGTGATTTAGAAACTTCTCACAAATGCCATCCAAAGTAGAAAAAAAAGTCTAGACTCATAATTTCTTTCTCTCTTCCTAGTATAAATTTCCCTCTGGTGATTGCATTTATTATGGGCATAGAAAGGACAATCTCAAGCATGAAATATGCATTTTGTGCACTAAAAGAGCTAATTTCTCAAAGCTGAGAAAAAAAATATTGAGAGGAATTGACATAAGTGTAGACAGGAAATTGTGAATGAAAATTGAGAGTCTTTTGGAATAATTTATTAGATGGCCAAAAGCCAAGCATCCACAATCAAGGCAAAGGATAACTTTGACTAAAAACCATTATGGCTTTCTGACAAATTGAAAACATTAAGTAGAAATATCTATATATAGACATGTTGTCTTTATGTCTATATGCATTTATTATGTCTAATTGCTTCCTTACTTCATCTGTGTACACGTGAAAAAAAAAATTATAAATTTATTTATTTATTTATAAATCCCAGATCACCAAGTGAAGGTGATAACAAAGGACTAATTTTTTTCACCAGGAAAGAAGAAAGTGGGGAAAATTCCAAACTGCTGGGAAATGAGGATTGTCAGAGTAATTTTAAAACACAGGAGAATTAGAATTATTCTAATAATAGCAGAGGCCATCAATTTAAGGAACTCCACATAATACTATTATAGAAGGATAGGCCAAGGATAAACATTGTTAATCTACATTAGAAGATTTACTAGTCATGCTAAGATGATGACATATTTTATACTTTCCTGGAAACTAAGAGGAATAGCAAGGAAAATTTAACAGAAATGGGAATTGAACCTATTCAGGTCCTAAAGTGATTAGCTGAGATTTCCAAGCTTGATAATGTTACTTTTTAATACATTCTGGAGTCCTGAAGACATTTCAGAAAGCTCAGCAAGAGTTACTGTTATTCTAATATCCTAAAAAAGCAATCTTGAAATTATAGACCGTTTAATCTGACATCAACTCCAAGCAAAAGGTAAAAATATAACAGTTAATTGATCAAGAATGGAAGGACAGGCATATAATTACTGTCGGTCAACATGGTTTTGTGCAAAATAAGTACTGGAAAGAGCTCAACCTGATTTCATTTTTTCAGGGTGTTTGCTAAAAGTGATTTGGAGCATTTTTTAACCATTTATAAGGAATTTAGTTTAGTGATGGATGATATTGCCATTAAAAATCAGCACTATGCACTATCAAAACCATATTAACCGGATTATAAACAGTCTGACAGCGGGAAATCACAATTTGATAGACCAAGAGACCAGTACAAGGCAGTGAGGTTGGCTCAGTCCTAGTGGGCAGGCTGGACCAGGTGCTCAACTGAATCAATTCCACCAAAATGTAATTGAATCCAACCAAATGCTAAGAAGAAATTGCACAATGTTTACAGACCAGAAGACGATTACTAGTTCGAAGGGACCCTAAGAAGGGTTTTGAAGGCTGAGTGTCATTCATGGCTTCCTAAACCAAAGTTTTGGCAAGCAAAGCCTTTGGATGACTGAACAAGGAGGACATAAGTAGGAGAGAAAAACAATGCTGTAGTTGCAGATAGTATTGGTTGGACTGCTACTGCTGCATGTGCATTACTTAATGGTCCATCCTCCTTGAAAGGTCACAGAAGGTGCTGGAAAGTGCTGTACTATAAGCTGAGGTGCAGAGGAAGATGTCTTATTAAATGAGACATAAAGAGGTCATTCTGTTTATCAAAGAAATTCAATGTCTAGGTTCAATGGCACAGCCATACCTCCTTGGAGGAACCTAGATGTTCACATTTCTTTTAATCTATCAGAGAAAGGCAAAACAAATACCAAAAGTCAAAGGCCAAAGGCAGAAAAATTCAAATGATTAATGGTGATTAATTGCTGAAACAAACTACTCAGAAAAGAGGTAGAATTTCATCTTCTGATGTTTTCAGAGCAAACTTTCTTTTTTTAGGAAAGATGCTCTCAGTGCACATGAGTAAATCAAGAGGAAGCAGCCAAATTTTATCTTTTTTTTAAATGCATTTTAAATGGCCTTATGATCACTATTCTCTTATCTTTTCTTCTAAGGTTTCTACATGTCTATGAATCTCTATCTAATTAACTAT
Source organism: Eudromia elegans (assembly GCA_003342815.1). NCBI lineage: Eukaryota > Metazoa > Chordata > Aves > Tinamiformes > Tinamidae > Eudromia > Eudromia elegans. Next base: position 1,850,426 of record PTEX01000085.1, on the reverse strand, counting down.
ATTCAATCTTACAGAGATAATGAGAACATCCCAATTATGTTAGAATAACGATGTATTTGTATGACACCTCCAAATAAGCACAGAAATCTTTCAAGAATTGCCTAAAAAAAGGAGTATTAATTGATATTTTGAAAGGGAATCAAGTTTCTTGTATGAACAGAAAATCTCTAATATGAGATGATATGTATGTTCCCACATTGCTTGTAATCCTATAAAATATATATGTATATATTCTCTCAAATATAAGTAAGATCTCTCCAGCTTGTTGTTTGCTACAGAAGTTGTATTTGATGCCTGATTTTTTCTGAGGCTGAACATTCACAATTAATTGAAAACACTTTTTGAAAGATAGTCATTATCAGGTAGCAGATATTTTTAGATGACTAAGTGAAGAGAAATATATACCTTTGGTATTTTTGATAACAATATAAATACTAAGGACAGCCATATAGGACCTTAATGCAACTTGGTTTCTGTTAATATGATCCTCCCAAAAATATAGAATGCTAGAATTATATTATCATTATTATTAGAACATTATTATTAGAATATTTCTTATCTAACTGGTTCTAACCCAGAACATTCATTGCCCTATTACAATATATAATGCTAAGTTTGGCAGGCTAGGAACAGAATGATTCTGGAGGTTGGAGCACTAATTAAGAGTGACTGAATAATGATTTATTCTGTTCCCATTCATCAACACTGCTGAGGTGTTACCATTTTGTTTTGGCTTCTGCTTGTTACCTCAATTTCTTTGGCTTGTTAGCAGAGCATCCAGGATTCCTAGGCAGTCTCCCACCTAAATACTAGCCAGGCCTGGAAGCATTTTCCTTCCAAGAGCAGATGAAAGCAGACACAATCATTCCAACATGGGCATAGGCCAAAACACTCAACGCTCACAGCCAACTGCTCGTGAACTGTCTACAAACCAAGAGTTATTGGCAGGCAGCATATGGCAAATGCATTGCTCTTCAGAAATCTGTGAGCTCTTTGTGGGCCACTTTTAAGTAGATAAATGGACAAAATGGTTTGCTATGAATTATATACACCATTTCTATATGTCACCAGATGTGTTTCAGTGTAAAATCACCATGCCGCTCTCCAGCCTGTAATGATTACTTTCCTAGCAGAGTATGAGGAAATCAGAGGAGAGGCATATTTGGCTGCAATGTGCTAGCTGGTTTTTAAACACTGCCAAGCTAAATCAAATTATGCCCAGATATCAAACTGTGCCTAATAAACACAAGTGCTGATAATGAGCACATTTGTTGTTGTTGTTGTTGTTGTTGTTTTCTTACACTGATGTTTCTCAGGTTTGCACCAAAGACTGGCCATGAAGAACAATCTTTGTGAGCCAGCATAAGACTGACTAGTGCAATTGCTCCACTAATTGACTATTGTCATAGTGCCACTGACAGCAATTCAGATGAGGAAGATACCGTCAACCTTTGCCTTCATGCCAAATACAGATCTTGACTTGGGTTATCCACTGCCATGCCAACACAGTAAGCTCACTCTTTTGTAGACTTCAACAAAAGTGTCTTAGGAAGTTTTCAAGAATGTCCCAACACCACCTCCAAATGTCCTTCCAAAGGATTATCTCTGAGGAGAGTTACTCTTGCAGACAAAGTGAAGATTAATAGGCAAGATTTGCTTATTTAAGTATTTTTACCATGTACCAATTACATATGCTTGAGTCTTCCAGGTTTCTCTATATTTGCCAGATACATATATACATATACAAATAGTCTGTTTTAACAAATGATGTTTTGCCACAAACATAATTTATTTCCCCTTAATTTCTTTTTTCTTTTTTTTAGAATGGTCATTGTTCAATTGTTAAAGTTGGATTTTACCCTTCTTTCCTCTCAGTTTCTTTCTTTTACTATTAGCTGTTACATCATCACAGTAAGCCTTGCCAATGCTCTGTGGCCTTTATGTGCTATATCTTTTTTTATACCGAATTTTAACCCTTCCATCTTGAATTCACTGTGACATTTTTTGTAAGCTAGGAAAAATCTAGCAATTTCGGAATGGGGGAGACAGAGTCAATATTTGCACAGCAACCTCCTGTCAGTCTATTCATATGGTCATATCTCCATGATAAAATAAAAATTCAGAAAGAGCTTAAGGTATAACCTCCAGCAAAATCTTCCATACTTCTATAGTCTCCATACTAGAGGCATAGGGAAGATCACTTCAATGAGAAGAAACTTCCTGAAAAGCACAGAGGCAAAAAGAAACTTGAAATAATTAGAAAGATGGAAAAAAGTAAAAGGGATCAACTCAACCTATAGCTCAGAACATTATGGTGATTAGTTAGGGCGCTTCAAGGTGGCAATAGGTTGTCAAGAAGAGCCCACTCCATTACACTCAGCAACAAATGCTTCCTGCCCTTACCTAGATGTGATGCACAAGGTATTTTTTGCGAGGACTGTGACATATCACCAGGGTTATGGACCACCAATGCCATGTGGACCATGTAAAGCCTCAGCAGTTCAATGTAGGAAGCAGTGGGCAACAGAATGCCTGCAAAGTCAACTGTACAGAAACAAGAGCATATACATATATGTAGGTATGTATGTATAAAATCACTCTCTCCTTCCATCCTTTGTATCCTTCTCTCAGACACTCGGACTTTCTGCTGGAATAGCTGGTTGATTGATGCCGGGGTGTTGACCCAGGCTGGAAGGTGAACTTTCTCTTCATGCTTACATAGCCTGATTTTAATTTAACGTTTCTCTGTCTCCCTTGTGGGTTCCTCTCTCTGCCCGGCGCTCTGAGTTCGCTGGATTTTATGAGTTATGCTAATCAGTCCACAGTGTCTGTGCTAATTCATCATCTGTGCTCCAGTGGAGGGATCGAGCTAGACGTCTCCACTCCTGCTCTGTTCCTCACAGCCTCCAGCAATCTGAGGGAAGAAAGGCAGCGGGTAGGAGGCAGACCTACTGGGAAGAGGTAAAGAAGGACTACTTGGCAGAATACAAGGGCTAACAGAAGCCCGCTTTGTTCCATCATTTTGGAAGCCGATCATCTCCCTCCATGCAAATTTTCTTCTAGATATCACAAGTCCCCTGAAATTCAGTTTGAAGTGGGGTGTTGGAGGGGTTTCTGAGAGCAGCAAATGTGTCAATCAGCTGTCAGGAACTAGCCTTATTCATCACAGTTATTGGGTAACTGCCAAGGACCCTACAGTAATTTTGTTGAGTTTCTTCTCTGCAAAATGAGTTTACAGTGATGAATAGTGTTTGCTGGGTAATTTAATAATATTAATGGGATCTCATTAGTTTTGCATTCATTTACATTCTTGAAGGTGTATCCCCTGCTGGCAGTTTTTGGAAAGACTGGGGCGGACAGGGAAACCAATATCCTAATTCATTCACATCCTTAAGTACTTCCAATAAGGTGAAGGTTTTAAAACAATTTATTGGTTCTGTTTATTTAATTTACATTGCTCTTTGTGTACTGTGGTTTTATTTCCTACCCTGGCAGTAAAACCAATATTGTTTAGTTGAAAGTGCCCTGAAGAAAGACAACATTAGAGTTAGAAAGAGATATCAAAATGCCCAGAATTATTATTATTATTATCAGCCAAGAAATAGAGGATGGAAATGCAGTAATTCACTTGAGATAAATATCTCTTCCACCGGGACAGAAGTAACCTATCTGTATAAGATAAGCAGCAGTGACAGGACTGTTAGCCATTATCCTGGTTAATGCTCCAGATATTGAAATGGGGACTAGCAGAAAGAAATAACTTGTCCTGCTCATTTTGATCTTCTTGAATGAGATCCTCTGCAGACTCCTGTTTTTCCATAGAGTGGGACGATGTAGCCTGTCTAGACAAAGAGGTCCTACCCTCATTCATCCTTTGAGATGGCAGCTGACATCCTCTCCGGGGCTGATGACAATGCAGAAGACAGAGGGGATGGAGGCACAGCCTGAACTCGAACTGCTTCCTTGGCTCACCACCTGCATTTGCTCCAGCCTTGGCAAGAGTTTGGGGCAGCTCAGGGACTGCTGTCATCTCTGTGGTTCCTACAGGTATTCTAAGATATAATTATGTACATTTCACCTTACTATCCACACCACATCACGACCGGACAGAAACAATATCAGTGAGGATCCACGAACTCTGGTACGGTAAAGGTACATTTGTGCACTAACTTTAGCTAATCTCTTATTTTGGAAGCAGAATCAGGAACACCCTATTCAGGTACAATTTGTCCTGAAAAACGATCTTCTCTATGTACTGTAGACCAGCAAAGGGCCTCTGTTGTCAACTGAAATGAAATCATGAATCTTTGCAGCCTGGCTCTTGGTCATGCAGCCTGGCTCTTGGTCATGGTTCAAAAAGGTGGAGATCTTAATAGTCCTCATCCTTGCTATGCTCCCATGATGAAGACCATGGCATTTGCGGCTGTTCCAGTCAGCTTCTGCGTGATGTGGTGGAAAGTTTGTCGTAGGAAGGACCTGGATTGGTCTCAATCACTTCATAAAGCTCTCCTAGTCCATATATTGCATTACCTGCAAGCAGCTGAAGGATTGCTTGCTGCAGTATATTCTGCATACTTAGTGTAGTCCGGCTGTAAAGCTAAACAATGTGAAAGTAAAGCATATAAAACCCAGAAATGCCCTCCAGCTAGAGTGTGGCAGCAATCGGCACTGCTGTAAGTTTTAGCTTTTTTTCATAAAATTCTATATCTCATGTGTGAAACTCCCTCTCTCTTTTTGTCTCACTGGAGCCATGACAGCACAAATCATCATATGACATTATCAAGCAGAGTAACATTATCAGAGCACATTCAAGAAGTGAAGATGCTATGAACAGTTGGGAAGCTCCAAAAGATGCCACAATGGCCAAAAGAATGTGAAATTTAAGAAATTAAAAAGAAACAAAAAGAAATTAAAAGAAACGGAATGGAACAAAAAGAAACAAAAAGAAACGGAAAGGAAAGGAAAGGAAAGGAAAGGAAAGGAAAGGAAAGGAAAGGAAAGGAAAGGAAAGGAAAGGA